>BLSH010028355.1:1258536-1273872 GCA_018402905.1 Glandirana rugosa | reverse complement strand
AGGAGAAATGCTAGCACAGGCTTCCAGTATCCGTAGTTTTGTGTCACATGACCCTCTTCTTATTGAAAAAACAAAAGTTGGATTCAAAATGGCCGACTTCAAAATGGCCGCCATGGTCACCACCCATCTTGAAAAGTTTCCCCCCTCACATATACTAATGTGCCACAAACAGGAAGTTAATATCACCAACCATTCCCATTTTATTAAGGTGTACCCATATAAATGGCCCACCCTGTAGATGGACCCCAGGTTCAGGGTAAAGGTCCCCTGCCAGGATTGGGAGGCACGTCATGGTTTCTTGCACCAGGGGCCCTGAAGGTTCTAGTTACACCTCTGTGAGGTATATTTCAGCATGATAATGCTGAACCGCATACTGCATGACAACAGCATGACTTAATAGTAATAGAGTCTGGGTTCTTAACATAATAGAATGCTTACAAATATCCTGTGTATCAAAACTGCGTCTGGGGAGTTGTTATTATGGATACTTTTGTCCAGTATTATACCTCACTCTATTCTGCTATTGCCCCTTATGATATGACATATTGATGGCACTTCTTTTGTGCCTTCTCTGCCTACTTTGTTGGAGGATGAGAGAGCATGGTTGGAAGATTGATGCTGCAATCCATTCTTTTCCACAACATAAGTCATCAGGTCCAGATGAATTCCCTATTGAATGGTATGAACACCATTTGGAATTGCAGGTTCCTAGGTTTCAGTCCCTGTATGCTCACTGCTTCGATGCCGCCATTCTCCCACCATCCATGCTAGAGGCTCATGTGGTGTTACTCCTCAAACTAGGCAAGGACCTTACTAGTTGCACCTTGTATAGGCCCATAACCCCCAACTTTCTGAGACGGGAACAAGGGACACCTATTAGCAAAATTATGTAGGCATAGGACACACACCCTGCCACACCCCCTTAAATTAGAATTATTATACAAAAAAAAAATATTAGGTAAACCCACAAGTGCTTTTTTACCACTTCTGTTCCTTTATATTGGCTTTTTAAATGTACAAATGCAGCAATTTAGAACTTGGATGAAAGGTTTAGCACTGGGAAACACGTTTGATAGATAAATAGTGCATTATATATATAGGTATATGCTTCAGACCAAAATGAGGGCACATGAGGAGCAATGAGGGACAGAGGGACTTTGTTCCAAATCAGGGACAGTCCCTCCAAATGAGGGACAGTTGGGAGCTACGTAGGCCCATTGCTCTGCTAAATACTGATCTCAAAATACTAACTAAGGTATTGGCCACTAGGCTGGCCTCTGTTATTTCTGCCAGCCATCGCTGCCCACACAGCCTCTCACCACAGCATGAGACCCCAGGTTATAGGAGGTCTATCAAAGCATGAAGATGCATGGATTATGGACAATGAAGATGGATCCTTAATCACAAGGTCGCTTGCGGCACCTCCCTCTCACATTCCACATTTAAAACCCGGAAAGAGAATAAACAATAACTCCAACAATGAAGTACCGTGGGTGTCTATTTAAAAAATCCTAATACAATCTACTTACAGAACATCCTTATGAATGGCACATGAATACATACAACCGCCGCTGATGCCGCTGAAGCACAGCGTAGGAACTGTCAGCACAAACACTGCCCATCCCCGCCATGTTATATAGCAACCCCAAAATAGCTCTTGAAATTGGTAATTCTCTTTACTCTTTTTTCGGCGTTGGTAGGGGATATGACGGCCTCCCAGGATCATCCCTTGGGTGACAGATCGCGCCAGAGTGCAGCCCACTGGAACAGATCAGTGTACCGGTCCGCTGCAGGTACCATGCCGGTACCATGTGATCGCTGTGACCACGGCAGATCACATGACAATTGTACACAATGAATGGCTTTTATTCATGATATTCATTATGTACTATTGTGTTGATCGCTGTGATTGGTCACAGTGATCACAGAGTACAGACAGGGCCAATCACAGCCCATCTGTACTATGTAATTAGCTGTGGCCAATCACAGCTAATCACAACAATACACAATGAACAAATCTGTTTCATTCAGTAAAAATGGTTGTGATATTCACTGTTATAAGTGTAGCGTCCCCTAGTTAGGTAGGAGCTAGTGGAGGGTTTTTTTGGTAAGGTGAGGCAAATTTAGTCAGGCCTGAATGAGAGCAGGCCTGATTGTTTGGGTTTCTGGGCTGGGAGGGGCACAGGTAGGACTGGGTGATTCTCAGATGAGGTCACCAGGCCTCCCACTTCTTTCCAGAAGCTGGTGGAATGTTCTGTAGATTGGGAAGGAGTTGGGAAGGAGGTGTAGCCATCTGGGGTATGCTAAGGATTCCTGACCAATCCCCAAATTGGATTGACAGGGGGCAGGCCTCCTTAAATACCCAGGGTCAGGCCAGTCTTGGAGGAGTGAGTTCGGGTGAAAGAGCTGGAATGTAGCTGAGGTTGCTGAGGCCCGACAGGGAGCATCCAGTCTGAGGGGGGTGACCTTGAGGCATGGGAGCTCGAGGAGTGGAAGGGGGTCGGCATACAAACCACAGGGGTATCCTGACCAAGGGAGCAGTAGAGCAACAGACAGTGCTACTGGAGAAGCTCAGAAAGGAGTCCACCGGTGGTCGGTGAGTGACACATACCCTGGGAAGCTGTGGAGGTATGCCGGAGTGGATTGGGGTGAGAGACAATCTGGGAAGAAGTCAGTAAGGGGTTGTGGTGTCACTGTGGTAGTGGAGGAGGATGTCGAGGCTGAAGTAGCTGGCTTGGAAGAGGATGGGCTGGAAGTTGTAGTCCATCGGGCCAGCTAGCGCAGTAGTAATTTTTTTTCTACACTATGGGGATCAATGTCCCTGCCTGTAATGGGTGGTCTGGAGGTCCTGTTTCAACTGTAGCAGGCCTCACCATGTGCTAGCCAAGCTGAAGAAATGATGGAGGCCTAGTAAAATTCCTTCTGGGCCTCACCTTGAAAAACAAGTACTGTGCAGGACAGAGAAACGGGCGTCGGGGAAACAAGTGATGTGCTGGAGGAAGAGGAAGGAGTGTATATACTGGAGGTGTATATACGAGGTCCTGTGTAAATGGAATTCATTCTTTGGGCATTCCATAACATTCCAAATCCCATCCAAGTTCATATCCCCTAATAAAATAAAACAAAGCAAAGTACCAGCCTGTTCTGTGACTCTGAATGTGTGGAGAAAGGTGATTGAGGGCAGTGTGAACAGGTGAACCACAACTTCCAGCCACTCCAGCATTGGCTACATAAGCAATCATAGTGTGTAAAAAATCCTGATCACCTCCCCAGAGTAGTACAGTGTTGCTATGGTAACACTGTATTAGTCTGGTCACAGTATATAAAAAAAAAATGTAGGTGCTGTTTTATCACAATATCACCAGGGAGAGGAACATTCTTTCACTTTTCGAGCTCTTTCCTCAGCTGAGCAAAAATTCTGCAGGAGAGCATGAGGCATAGGCCTGTACATGGGTATATGAATGGTGGCATCACTTTCTCTATGGTAGAAAGTTTAGGAACTGATCATCAAACCGTAACCTCCTTGCTGTCAGGGTCAGGGTCTGGCCAATGTCCTCTTTATAGTGCAGTGCATAGATGATTACCTAGGCTGTTTGAGTACAACTTTGACATTCACTATAGGTTAGGAAAGTTAAAGTAGTTGTATACTCTCCTATCGTTTTCAGCTAAGGAAGCTGACATCTTAGCCTCTGTTTAATCTGCAACTGCAGTGATGCTGCACATGTGATCCATTATGACACCACCCATTGGATGGTTTGCTAGATTGGTTGAGAGCACAATCAACGAGACAGCTAGCATTTCCGGCATGCCGGGAATTTTAACTCTTTTTTGACACTATCAAATCGATGGGTAGACAACCGCTTTAAATCAAGTAGCAGATTATTTGTCCTGTGCTGTGTTCAATCCAGAAGAGGAATAGGAAGACCAAGAAGAAGAGCAACCACTTGAGATATCCAATTCACCGGTGTACGGTTACACCACAGGACCTGGTGACTGCATCTCAAAATGATCCAATGATTTAAGACATACTGTCCAATTTACATGGTGAGTGGCCATCTGGCTTACCAGGACATCTTCAGCCATACTACCAAGTTAGGAACCAAATTGTCACCTTTGTCAAATTTGTCTTTTAAGAGAACACAGAGCAGTGATTTACACTTCACTGAGAAAAATGAGTTCTAAAAATGGTTCATGAAGGTCATCTTGGTGTGATACAAACAAAACAACTTTGATGAGCAGTGTGGTAGCCTGGTATATATAAAGGGATGGTAATGGCAGAGATCTTAGGCAGTCTCGTGGGATGTACCTCTAGTCTATAACTGACTCCTGAAGCATGTCCCCAGTCTACAACTACTACTCCTGCATTAATAAGTGTCAATACTCACTAGGATGATCTTTGGTTATCCCAGGGAAGGTGCCATGAGCCACCAGTCTGTGAATCCTCTATTTGATATTTGGAAGGGCAAATTTGCAATATCAACCTTCTTCTATACTCCTGAACAAGCTTAGGTGTGAACCTCGTTGCAGCAAAAAAACACTTCCCTTATGTCTCTATGGTTTGATAACTGAAGAATTAGATTGGCAAATGGTTTTGCCTAACATCATGATGTGCCAAGGGAAGGGCATCATATACAGTAGAGAAGGTTTTTGTGCACAATGCTAGTATATGGTTCTAAATGTTGGCTATTTATCAATCAGGATTATTTTGGGAGTCTACATCAGTTCTCTTGCTTTAGAACTCAGGAGAGAATTGTAGAATATTGGAGATATCAAATTGTATGTAATTACTGGTCCTATGGAGAAATGAACATCAATGGCCTATTTGGTGACTGTCCTGCTGGGATATGAGTACCGGTTATAAATGTACCAGCTGGGAGAATACAATACCAGGCTAATTCTTGATCCACATAGGCACCCATCATAGCAATATCACCACTCAGTGTCCCTGATGACTGCCACACCAGTTATATGATGACGCTGTACTGCACTGGTGAAAGTATGTAAAAAAAAAATGTGAAAAAAACTATTTTTTTTAATTTCTTCATTTGTCAAAATATTTCGACAAAAAAATTACCACTTCAAAACATTTGCCATGCCTCTTACCTTGGATTGTCTGCTTTCCAAAAAGGGGTTATTTGAGGGGTATTTGTACTGGCATTTTTGGGCCTCAAGAAATTAGATTTTCACAGTGAGGGAAAAAAGTATTTGATCCCCTGCTGATTTTGTACGTTTGCCCACTGACAAAGAAATGATCAGTCTGTAATTTTAATGGTAGGTTTTATTTAACAGTGAGAGACAGAATAACAACAAAAATATCCAGAAAAACACATTTCAAAAAAGTTATAAATTGATTTGCAGTTGAATGAGTGAAATAAGTATTTGACCCCTTTGCCATACATGACTTAGTACTTTGTGGCAAAACCCTTGTTGGCAATCACAGAGGTCAGATGTTTCTTGTAGTTGGCCACCAGGTTTGCAGACATCTCAGGAGGGATTTTGTGCCACTCCTCTTTGCAGATCCTCTCCAAGTCATTAAGGTTTCGAGGCTGACGTATGGTAACTCAAACCTTCAGTTCCCTCCACATAATTTCTATAGGATTAAGGTCTGGAGACTGGCTAGGCCACTCCAGGACCTAATGTGCTTCTTCTTGAGCCACTCCTTTGTTGTCTTGGCCATATGTTTTGGGTCATCGTCATGCTGGAATACCCATCCACGACCCATTTTCAATGCCCTGGCTGAGGGAAGGAGGTGGTTCTCAACCCAGATTTGACGGTACATGGGCCCCATCCATTGTCCCTTTGATGCGGTGAAGTTGTCCTGTCCGATTAGAAGAAAAACACCCCCAAACCACAATGTTTCCATCTCCACGTTTGACTGTGGGGATGGTGTTCTTGGGGTCATGTGCTGCATTCCTCCTCCTCCAAACACGGCGAGTTGAGTTGATGCCAAAGAGCTTGATTTTTGCGATCTAAATGGCTGTGCAATCTTCTGGGACCTGTGACGTGTCCCAGAAGATTGCAGGAAAGGAGGAGGGAGAGGTGAACTTCCGTCCGGTGCCATGGTGCCAGGGGCAGAAGTGGGAGTTGAGTACCTCTGAAAACTAGGTACCCGCCCCCCCCCAAAAAAAAAACAACATGCCAATTGTGACATGTCAGGGGGTCACCTGCACTTAAAGCGAAAGTTCCACCTTTGGGTGGAAGTCCGCTTTAATTTTGAATGGGCGGCCAATGCAACTCAGCACATGCAAAAAAACCTACATCTGTGCATTGCATTGTGCTTAAGGGCAGGTGCGTTGCTGTAGATGTGCATTGGGGTGCAATTAGCTTTTAACAGCAATAAACTGAAATGCACAGCAAAATTGTATTACCATGCGTTGCGGTGTGTTTAAGGCCTGGTTCACACCTATGCATTTTTTTGGTGAGTTTTCAGTTTTGCAGAAACACACTACAGTCCATTTAACATGGTTTTCTATGGGTCACGTTGACATCTGTGCATTTTATGGAAAGGGCCAGGGACTTTTTTTCTGGTTTTTGGTTCCATAGACTTCAATGGATCAAAAACGTGTATAGAAAAATGCAAAATGCACCTGGAATATGCAAACTGCAACCTGCATAGGTGCGAACCAGGCCTTAATGCACGTCATAGTTATAACGCACATTTGGGTGTAAACAGGCCCTATACACCTGAAGTCTTGCACAAGTGGCAGCCTTGCTCAGGTCCATAGTATCAGTGTTTAATGCAATCAGCTGCTGTTAATCTGTAGTGCGTGTACATTGCAACTTCAGACGTGTGTGTGTCAGCTCAGTACTTAATGATGTCAGCGACCCAGGCTAATCGCTATTAATATGCTTATCCACCTGCCACACAGTTTAATTAGTGCTTTCTGTGTTTACAAACAGGCGGGTGAACAAGGCACCCCATCCCAGCACAGTAAGTAACATTTTATTCATTTTTTTTTAAATTCTTCATTGCAGGTTTTTGTTTCTTCTTTGCCTTTTTTGTTTTTTTGTTGCATTTTTTTTTATTTCTTCATTGCATTTTGCAAGTTTTAGCTATGTATACATTTTTTCATACAATTTAGTCCAAGATGGAAAATGTCGGAACCCTGCGACATGGGATCCAAGTCACTTGACATCTCAAATTCAACGTTTCCTTATGAGAGCCGTCTAAAATCGCGTCAACTTTAGAAAAGGTTCCTGCACTACTTTGGTCTGTCATGGGTGCAATTTCAGCCCTTGTATAGGCTCTAAATAGCATCCAAATCGGAAGGACGTTGCAGGGCAAAGTCGCAGGCAAAGTCGTACGACTGTTGCAGCAGTGTTAACCGAGTCTTAACCCTCGTACACACGTTGCGATTGTCGTATGACCGCACGTCCTTTTCTCAAAATCGGCTGTCCGTGATTTTGTCTAGCATAATGACGGTAGTCAAATTATCGTTCGACAAAGCCAAACGCAGTGACATGTTACGAGCGTATAAAGAGGAAGTTCAGGTAAATGTGAGTTGTGAATTACGGACGCAGGTTTACACGACCGAACACTTCCTGGATTCCGAGCATGCGTGTTTGCACTTCCAACTTTTGTTTGTCCAACTTCTGTACACACGAGCCGAAAATCGGACGACGCCTTGGCGGCAGATAAAAGTTTTCTAGTCTTCTCATACAACTTCTGTTGGGCGATAATTGAAACTCGGCTGTCGAATGGAGCGTACTAACGATCGGATTATTGTACGACAGGCTATTGTACGACAGTTTTCAGCCGATAATTGTACCATGTGTACCGACCAAGTCAACTTCTGAACATGCTTATAGAAAGCTGTAAGTAAAAAATAAAAACATTTTAGGAAAAGGGCTTCCGAAACAGAAAATCAAACACATGCTGGATTTTTTATTTTAATATTACAACTCAATACATTTGCACTGAGATCTTCAAATATCAACCAACTGTGCTTTAATTAATTTTAATTTTAAATATGTATTTTTGTTTTCTTGATGGAAAATGTATTTGTAGATTAAGGACTTATTTTGAACACTACTGGAGTCCCCAATAGTTGATATAAAAAAATTATATAATTGTGTCAATTTAAGGTCATTCTGCCTAGAAGTGACATTTCAGTTACAGGAAAAGTTAAAGCGAGTCACCTGCTAGCTTCTAATATATCCTGGTGACTCTATAGGAGCAGTTCTTGGCTCCGATTGTTTGGGTGTTCCTACTCATCATCGTTCTTTATAGTATAAAATGAGTAAGAAATCTGTTTGGGGAGAGGGAACCATTGATAAGATGTGCTGACCTCAATACTTGAGCACAGAGACTTAAAAATTGGAACTATAGGCAGAATCAAAAATTCTGTAATGCAATGCAATCTGTCAAAAGAATTAACACAGCAGTCTTAGTTTTTCTTGATAATTGAGGAAAGTGGAACTGTAAGGTTCTCTTATTGGTATTGCTATTCTAAAGTATTGATGTTGAACAAAGTAACCCGGTTTATGGGAAGGTGGCTTCTACACCCCAGATGAGTTCCTTGATCTCCTTGGCTTGTAGAGTAATGTAATAAAAATGGTAATTAAAACACCACACCACTGCTAAAAGGTCCATATATGACTTTATTAAAAAAAAAAAAGTGAGGACGACAATACAACGCATTTCTGAGGTTCAAAAACAACCCCTTCATTAGGGCCTGATTGAAATCTCTGCTAAATCAGCAGCTGATAAGCAGCTGTGTTTAGTGATTACATCTGAAGAAATACCATTAAAAGGTCCAGGTTATTTCTAGTCCATTCACATTGTTTTCAACCACTGGACCCCTGAAACACTTTGGCTACTCTCTGGATTGCACCCCTGACTTTTATTGAAATAAAGTCATATCTGCTTCTCCTTTTCCTCACTCAGCCGATTATAAGTCTTCCCAATGTCTTGGCTGAATTTCAATGTTTTGGCAATATAAATAAACTTATCTAGGCACATGTATCCCGGGGTACCTCCCGACCTTGTTTCACTCTAACAGAAGTCTCCAAAGATTTGGACCATTGGAGACCATCGCATCTCTCATGGTTTGGTCGCCTTAATACGTTGAAGATGTATATCCATCCTATGTCCTCTATAACTTTAACGCAACCCCCATAATTCCCCCAAAAAGTTTTTCCTCGCAATTGCAAACACAGATCCTTCACTTCATTTGGGGGCACTGTTGTCCTCATCTGAAACTGGCAGCAATTACTACTCCTAAATCCATGGCGGGTCTGGGCCTTCTGTGCATTGAACATTATCATAAAGCGGCCATTTTGACCAGATTATCTGACTGGCTTCACCATAGGTTGGAGAAGAGTATGGCTATATCCCCTTGAGACCTACAGGCCTTGCTCTGGTTATCTCCATCTCTTAGACCGCCCCTGCACTACTCTTCCTTTCCTGATCCAGCACCTACTCTCTTTATGTGATAGATTTATCATTCTGTGTGGGCTGTCGCACTGCCCAGGCCCTCTATCCAAAATATTTGATAATCCCTCTTTTGGCCTTGGACTTCAGACTAACACAGTGATGTTCCTATCTTGGAAGGACTGGCCCAAACTACAAAATGTTTACCCTGATTGTACTATTTCTCGGGCTCAAAGTAATTTCCCCTCATTCTCGGTTTATAGCCAATGGTGGTTTACCCAATTCCAACTAACTGCCTTTATCCATACATTTAAGACTGAAACCCACCCTGTGCCTGACATGCTACAACTCCATGTGGAAAGCATCACACCTGCGGAATGCATACACACTTGGCTAAATCACGGGGTTTTACCTCCCTCAACCACACATGTGAATGAACCCTGATACTCTTGCGGTGTCTCCCTCATCATAAGCTGATGTTTTTCTACCTAATACTGATTATGAATACTTATTGGTATAGTTGGGATCTTTTCATAGAACATGACCTTGAAATTCTTAGCTGTGGCCTTCACAATGACCATATCACAGCAGATAGTCTATATATGTTTATTATTGTTTTTTGGGGTTTCTTGAATAAGGTTTATGTTTTTGCATGCTGTGTAGTCTAAAGGATTGGTTGGTAGTGTCTGGATGAGTAGAGCGCCAGATCAATTATTTAAATTGAACCTGGCTTTATATAAAAAGTATGATTGTAAAGGCAAATTTTGGTTAAGACCTATTGTCAAGATTTTATTGCTGTCTGTGCTCATGCTGGGGAGATATTAACATGTATTTGCACTGGTGACAATTATCACCATACTTACCAACATTATGGTCACAGAAGTCAGGAAACGGCAAACCCCACCCATGGTCCACATTTTATCCTCACAGTTTTCAGGTGGGCACATACAAGTAAAGCCCACTTTATGGGATGACCCACCCAGGCTCCACCTCTAAATATGCCAGGACAGCCCATCACTGCCACTTTAATGGGTTGTCCCACCCAGACCATAACTCACCCCCTGGAGGCCCCGATACCCACAATGAATGCCTTTTGGAATTACTGTGCATGTGCAGTAACTCAAATAAGGTTGATGCTGTGATCCTAGGACATGGCTTGGGACAGGGAGGGGCAAGATGTAGGAGTGTCCCAGCAAATTTGTGACAGTTGGATTGTCACCAAAATCAAAAGTGAGGGGAAATCTGAAATAGTAGAGTTGTCACCACAGCAAATTACTCCAATGGTGACACTTATTCCTGTGACAAATTTCTAAGATGGGATGAGTTCACTTTGGATAGATTTCTTCTGATTTCCTGTGTCTCCATGACAGGAAGTGGAGGAAAATAAATAAATAGCCTGAATGGGTTTTACAGTAGAGATATAGGCAAAACATTTTTTTATGGATAGGGTAAGGGAGGGCTCTAACCCCTGTAATGTTTTTGTTTTCAATCTGTGTCCCATTGGGGAAATTGGGACTTCCTGTCCCATAGCCAAAAGAGGAAGTAAGAGTAAATTCCCTCAAACTAGTGTCCCCATTGGAAAATTTCCCCTCTATTACTGTGCTGGGGACAACCCAAAATGTGGGATTTTCTTTTACTTTCACTTTCAATGATATTATCAAACAGGACACATAGAGAGGGGGCACAGACAGCCATTAAAAACTGACAGGTGTTCCAATCTCCCCTCTATCCAAAACTGAAAAAAGTTTTCCTTTTAGTTATACTTTAACCCTTATCTACACACTCCGAAACAAGCTCCGAAGAATGTTTAGCTTTGAAAAAGAACATTCTAAGTTAGTAAATTAGGGTTGTAATATGACAGATATTAAATACAGTGGAGTGCTGGTGCATCCTTGGAGTCCCGGGCCCTTTGAATGCTGCTTCTACTTTTTGAGAAATTAGCCTAAACACATAATCCAACAATGCAATGAGACTGCTTGAGGGACCTATTGAGAGACACCTGCACCACATTGTGGGATGCAATAAGGGCATGCCAAGGCAAGATACTCTAAAATGACAAGATCAACTTAGGGATTGAGGTGGCGTGCTATTACTACTAGCCAGTGGGATCAAAAGTGACTGTGATCACCATATGAGTTTAGTTTATTAACTTTAAATCAAAGACAGGTTCTCTTTGAAGAATCAGACACATAAAAGAAAACCTGTAGCCAGTGAAGAAAACACTGAACCCAGAGAATATGCATGTCAGCCAGTCAGTATGTATGTTCATAAGCAGAAGTGAGCAATGGTAGCCTCCACAGTTCTCTCAGTAGAGATTTCTGGTACACTCTATTTAATCATGAAAATGTATAATTTTCCTTTGGGGTAGCAATTCTGATCTCCTTCCAAAAAATACTTTCCTGACAGACTCCATGGCAGCCTACGTGTGGGTTTAGTCCCACCTCTAATACCCCATAGGACACCTCTCCCATAAATCTTTGCTCCTGGCCGGCGGCCGTGTTCCTTTTTTGTCCTCCTCGCAGGATCGAGTAGATGGTCCTCTTTACCTGAAGACTTCCTGCCACCGGTTAGCCGAGCTGCGACTCAGGAGATGGACAGTCGCTTACTCCTATAAGCCCTAGCTACTAGCGGGGTATGGAGGGGGGAAATTGGAAGAGCGCAGAAGATGCCTGGATACCTAGCCACTGGCAGGTGGGCTGCGCATGATGGCCACTAACCTAGCTACTAGCGGGCGGCCCTGTGTACCCCAGAGGACAGCCATGGGCCTCGGCAAGAAGAGTGGCAGCATCAGGGCTTGGCTCCTCCTCAGGCGGTGACAGCGCACTCAACTAGAAGTATCTCGACCTCGTGGGCGGCTTCACGACATGTCGCGCCCGAAGTGATCTGCAGAGCAGCCTCCTGGTCTTCAATACATACGTTCATGTCGCATTATTGTGTGGAGCCAGCGGCTCTATCTTCTGTTATCTTTGGCCGTCAGGTACTGTCAGTGGACGGTGTTAAATAAATCTTTTTGTTCAGCATTTTCTGCCCTCCCGGGTATGTTGGCGAGTTATTTCCCACACGTAGGCTGCCATGGAGTCTGTCAGGAAAACAGAAAATTTCTTACCAAATACTTACCGTAATTTTCCTTTCCTGATGGACTCCATGGCAGCCGGAGTCCCTCCCAAAAATGTCTGGAGTAGGCTAGTTATGGAACACGGCCGCCGGCCAGGAGCAAAGATTTATGGGAGAGGTGTCCTATGGGGTATTAGAGGCGGGACTAAACCCACACGTAGCCATGGAGTCCATCAGGAAAGGAAAATTACGGTAAGTATTTGGTAGGAAATTTTCAGTTTTCCCACTTGAGGTGCTCATTTTCTGATTCCAAATTGTTGACCTAGCACAACCAGTAAAGCTTAGAGTCCTCCTATTTATTTGCCAACCATGGACAATAGGGGTCAATCAGACATGCACACACAATCAAACTGCTCTCGGGCACCCCTGTCGGCCATTGTTTTTCGAAACTGAATTGTCACATCAAGTTCAAGCCTGAGAAGCAGGGTGGGAGAGGCACCTGTGGCTTATTTAACGAGGCAAGGTCTACTAACTTTTTCTGATGATCACTATTCCTCCCAATGAGTTCTGGTCAGCAGTGTCTGCAGGTGCACCCTAGACAAAAAACTGCCACTTCAACTAGCCAAACATGTTTGGATCACTAGGCTGTCATTCCAGGTCTATAGAGACTTTCAGAAAGTACTGAACATTAAAATGTTCTTTGCCCATGTAAGGTCAAACAGAAGGTCCACTTAATGGTAGACCAGTGCTCTGCTTACGTTGTATATGACTGAGCCAGTTGGGTGAAACACCTCAGTACAATAAAGCTTAGAGTAGAACTATCGGCAAAACGTTTTATTTCATTTTGGATAGAGTAAAGGAAGGTTATAACCCCTGTCAGATTTTTTTCGCCATCTGTGTACCATGGTGGAGATTTCACTTCACGTCCTGTCCCATAGCCAAACAGAAAGTGAGAGAAAAACCTTTCAAATAAAGTGAACTCTTTGGGGACACCCAGGCCACCGGAACTAGTGTTCCCATTGGAAGATTTCCCCCTATTACTTTTTTGGGGACAACCCAAAATTTGGGATTTTCTTTTACTTTCACTTTCGATGCTAATGGTAAACAGGACAAATAGAGAGGGTGAATCTCCCTAAGGTTCGATTCACACTAATGCGTTTTTTGATGTATTTTGCATTTTGCAGAAATACAGGGAATTTTTTTAACATGGGTTCCTATGGAACATGTTCACATCAATGCTTTTTGTGCCTCTGCGTTTTTGGAAAGGGTCGGGATCTTTTTTTTTCGTGCAAAAAGCAGCATTTTGCATGTATTAGACTTCAATGGGCATGCAAGAAAAATGCAAGTGCTGCGTGTTTACCACGATTTTGCTGTGATTTGTTTTTAAATCTACCTAGGAACAAAATCCCCCCCCCCCTCCAAAAAAAAAATTATAAAAAAATTAAATTAAAAATAAAAAAACCCAAAAAGCAAATCGCAGCAATATCGTGGTAAAAAACATGGTAAGAACGCATCAAAAACACTGTAAAAAATGCAGAAAGCACAGCAAAAAGCAGTGATAAAACGCTGAAAAGCAAAATGCATTGATGTGAGTCGAGCCTAATGGGGGCACAGACAGCAATAAAATCTGACAGATATTCTAATCCCTCTCTACTCTATCCAAAACGAAAAAAAAAGTTTTGCCTTTAGTTATACTTTAATACATGCAGGAAGACAGAGTGCCTCAAACTATTAAAATGCAGAAATTACCGCCAAAATCAAAAGAAGGTAGAGACCAATATGTTTTTATTGGTTAATAATTCAATGGCATACCACATCCAACACATTTTGGGGGGCAAAAACATTCCCTCTTCATCAGAGCTTATAATCACTGCTGATTATTACTGGCACAAAAATGGTTCATTAGGAGGCTTTAAGCCGGCCATATTGCAGATCAACTTACCAGTTCCTTAGTTACTTATTTCATTATTTCAGCCCCGATGAAGGGGTAGTGTTTTTGGAGTTTAAAACTTGTTGGCTGTTATATGATGGAATAATAACCAAGTAAAAGGATCTTGGAGATGTTTTGGCTTTCCTTTCTACGTTTCTATTGTTTGAGTCACTTCTAGGTATCCATGGAGGGAAGTTTTTTTGAGTGCAAGTCACCTTATCAAAGCCAGTCAAAGTTTACTTTCTCTTGGTTGCACAAATAGGTTTTGAAGTCCCAATACCTATCTAATATGTTTTTATGGAAGATGGGGTGCAGCTATGTTCTTCACATTGTTTCTCCTGCATACATTTGACTGCAGGAAATCCCTTGTAGCTTCCAGGTTCCAAATTGGAGCTTACACAGGGCTGAGCACCCTCTTGTGGCCCCCATGCCCCAGTACTGGGTGTCTAAGCAGCCAATCACCAGAGCTATCATGCAAGGGGAAGGGGAGTGAGCCACATGCTTTCCCATACCTGGAAGTACTGAGTGTTTCTCTCTGCTCCTCATGGCTGAACAGAGAAGTGGAAGAAAAGAAAAATGAGCATGTGTCATCATAAATATGAACCTGCAAACCTTTATACCCAAACTGTATGTACCATGTATATATTTCCTGTTCCCTTGTATGTTTATTATAAATTCAGGGGAGTAACTAGTCATTACAGTCCATGCAAATACCATGGGGCCCAGAAGAACAAGGGGCCCAGCAATGTCTGGCTACACTGCGATTTGCATACCTCCCAACTTTTTGAGATGGGAATGAGGGACACCTATCAGCAAAAGTATGCAGGCATAGGACACACCCCCTGCCACACCACCTTAACCACTTCAGCCCCGGAAGGATTTCCAGCTTTAGGACCGGAGCCCTTTTTGCGATTCGGCACTGCGTCGCTTTAACTGACAATTGCGCGGTCGTGCGACGTTGTGGGGAAGGGGAACGTAC
>BLSH010028355.1:1224379-1244094 GCA_018402905.1 Glandirana rugosa | reverse complement strand
TCCTGATCTCAATCCAATTGAAAATCTTTGGGGGGAGCTGAAAACTGCCATTGGAGAAAGGAACCCTGCAAATGTTCAAGAGCTTGAGCATATTGCAAAGGAAGTGTGGGAGAAAATGCCACCCGAGAAGTGCAAGAAGCTTATCGATGGATATAAGAAACGTTTGGAGGCTGTCATCACTGCCAAAGGGTGTGCAACCAAATATTAAGGAGGGGTGCCAATATTAGTGCACATGCTGGTTTTCTGTTTTTTCTTTATAATTACAATATCTATGTTGAAATAACAATTGTCTTTGTTAAATTACTTTGGACCTCCAATTAAAAGATCCTGCTGATATAAATTTGGTACATTTCCATTTATTTCTGAAGACATTCACTCAGTTATGCAAAACATGAAGGGGTGCCAATAATGGTGAGCAGGACTGTATGTCAGTACTTGTGCTAACACCACAGGTGACCTACACAAAGAGGGTCCAAAAGCCTTCAACCAGAACCTGTGCACTCTTCCCTTCTGTTAGTATGATATAAGAATATATAAAAACAGTAAATGTACAAATAAAAGAATAGATAAGTATAGATAGTACTATATACAAAGCAGACCCCTTTACACAGCAGTCCTCATTACATTAATGTAAAGGGGTACTGTGATATAGAGGGAACAGCGCTGTAAAGGGGCACTGTAATGTAAAGGGGCACTGTAATGTAAAGGGACACTGCGATGTAAAGGGACACTGTAATATAAAGGGGCACTGCGGTATAAAGGGGACTGTAATATAAAGGGGCACTGTGATGTAAAGGGGCACTGTAATATAAAGAGCCACTGTGATATAAAGGGGACTGTAATATAAAGGGACACTGTGATATAAAGGGGACTGTAATATAAAGGGGCACTGTGATGTAAGCTCTAATGAGCAGGGCCCTCTGATTCCTCCTGTATTGAATTGCATTGTATTTGTACTGTCTGCCCTAATATTGTAAAGCGCTGAGCAAACTGTCGGCGCTATATAAATACTGTATAATAATAATAATATAAAGGGGACTGTAATATAAAGGGGACTGTAATATAAAGGGGCACTGTGATGTAAAGGGGCACTGTGATATAAAGGGGCACTGTGATATAAGG
Source organism: Glandirana rugosa (assembly GCA_018402905.1). NCBI lineage: Eukaryota > Metazoa > Chordata > Amphibia > Anura > Ranidae > Glandirana > Glandirana rugosa. The sequence continues at coordinate 1,242,972 of BLSH010028355.1, read as the reverse complement.
GGACACTGTGATGTAAAGGGGCACTGTAATATAAAGGGGCACTGTGATGTAAAGGAGCACTGTAATATAAAGGGGACTGTAATATAACGGAACACTGTGATATAAAGGGGACTGTAATATAAAGGGGCACTGTGATGTAACGGGGACTGTAATATAAAGGGGCACTGTAATATGAAATGGACTGTAATATAAAGGGACACTGTGATATAAAGGGGCACTGTAAAATAAAGGGGCACTGTGATATAAGGGGACACTGTGATGTAAAGGAGCACTGTAATATAAAGGGGCACTGTGATATAAAGGGGAATGTAATATAAAGGGGCACTGTGATATAAAGAGGAATGTAATATAAAGGGGCACTGTGATGTAAAGGGACACTGTGATATAAAGGGACACTGTGATATAAAGGGGCACTGTGACGTAAAGGGGCACTGTGAAGTAAAGGGGACTGTGATATAAAGGGGCACTGTGATGTAAAGGAGCACTGTAATATAAAGGGGACTGTAATATAATGGAACACTGTGATATAAGGGGGACTGTAATATAAAGGGGCACTGTGATGTAAAGGGGACTGTAATATAAAGGGGCACTGTAATATGAAATGGACTGTAATATAAAGGGACACTGATATAAAGGGGCACTGTAAAATAAAGGGGCACTGTGATGTAAAGGGGCACTGTAATATAAAGGGGCACTGTGATGTAAAGGAGCACTGTAATATAAAGGGGAATGTAATATAAAGGGGCACTGTGATATAAAGAGGAATGTAATATAAAGGGGCACTGTGATGTAAAGGGACACTGTGATATAAAGGGGCACTGTGATATAACGGGGGCTGTGATGTGGGGGGGGGGGGGGGGCCCCCCCCCCCCCCCCCCCCCCCCCCCCCTAGAAAAAGGTTGGGAATTGCTGATGTAAGAAACATGATTATAGATTTTATACTTAGTTTTTACAGATTCTTATTTGTGCTTCTAATGCTTTTATGCAGAGTATATTCTAATATAATATTGTAGCCCCAATGAAAGGGGAGAAATGACTATTAGGTTTACAACATTTTTTGGAATAAAATCTCCTTTTTGGATATTAATATTTTGATGTTGGGCTCCAATCTTTTAAACCAATTATTATATTTATTCCTGGAGGTTTTCTGTGGAAGTTCTTCATCACCCAGATGCCCCATTGGGATGGTATTAGTACATTTTTTTGATGATCTTAATTACGGGCACCAGGTAACACTGACCACCAACTCCCCTAACTCCAGCATCTACTTGGACAATTCTGGCTTCAATATTTTTAATGCCAGTGATCCAGCAAATGAAGAGTAACAAAGAACCAAAGCCATGGGATGACCATGATAGCCAGGCATTGGGAATTTTTACAAAGAGAGGTCGTATATGGCAGCCTACAACTTTCTCTCAGCACAGAATTCCAGTAAAGCAAAACAATTATGTGTTTTGAGCAAATATGCACATTCCTATCTGAAAGTAAAATGAAAATGTCTTCTGCTAATTTGCTAAACGACCTCTGTAATAAACATGGACTGGGTTCTTCTGATATAACATGATTGGTAGAAGTACACTATATTACCAAAAGTATTGGGACACCTGCCTTTACACACAGATGAACTTTAATGGCATCCCAGTCTTAGTCCATAGGGTTCAATATTGGGTTGGCCCAACCTTTGCAGCTATAACAGCTTCAACTCTTCTGGGAAGGCTGTCCACAAGGTTTAGGAGTGTCTATGGGAATGTTTGACCATTCTTCCAGAAGCGCATTTGTGAGGTCAGGCACTGATGTTGGACGAGAAGGCCTGGCTCACAGTCTCTGCTCTAATGCATCCCAAAGATGTTCTATCGGGTTGAAGTCAGGACTCTGTGCAGGACAGTCAAGTTCCTCCATCCCAAACTCACTCATCCATGTCTTTATGGACTTTTCTTTGTGCACTGGTCCAAATCATTTGGTGGAGGGGAGATTATGGTGTGGGGTTCTTTTTCAGGGGCTGGGCTTGGTCCCTTAGTTCCAGTGAAGGGAACTCTTAATTCGTCAGCATACCAAGACATTTTGGACAATTTCATGCTCCCAACTTTGTGGGAAGAGTTTGGGGATGGCCCCTTCCTGTTCTAACATGACTGCACACCAGTGCACAAAGCAAGGTCCATAAAGACATGGATGAGTGAGTTTGGGGTGGAGGAAATTGAATGGCCTGCACAGAGTCCTGACCTCAACCCGATAGAACACCTTTGGAATGAATTAGAGTGGAGACTGCAAGCCAGGCCTCCTCATCCAACATCAGTGGCTGACCTCACAAATGTGCTTCTGGAAGAATGGTCAAACATTCCCATAGACACTCCTAAACCTTGTGGACAGTCTTCCCAGAAGAGTTGAAGCTGTTATAGCTGCAAAGGGTGGGCCAACTTAATATTCAATCCTACGGACTAAGACTGGGATGTCATTAAAGTTCATGTGTGCGTGTAAAGGCAGGTGTCCCAATACTTTTGGTAATATAGTGTATCCTTTCTATACATTCCTGGTATCATATCGACGTTCATCATCAGATGACATCACCTGTAGACGTTTATCCTGCCACAACCAAACCACAAAACTTTGCATACCCTATACTATACAGAAGAATTTGGTAAACTGGGCAGCAGTGAGGTTTTTTTGGCTCCTATATCCATTGTTGTATTCTTTGCTGACAAAATGCACAGCGAGTAAGAGGATTTTTGTTAAAAATAAGCTCCTTATCCCTCCCATGCATCTCCCCATAGACAAGAAAATAAGGATTAGTGCCATCGGAACATGATGACGAGAGAGCATAATCCCGATTTACTTACCTAATAAAATTAAATGTGTATTAACCTCTTACTGCCCGGGCGTTTTGCAGCCCACTGGCAAGCCTCCCAACAATTTTATATGAGAAAGAGGGGCACTGCGTAGCATAAAGTATATAGGCAAAGGATCGCTCACTACACACCAAGTTACATAGAAAATTAAGAATTAATATTCAGAAAATTATTGGTTGAACCCAAGTGTATTTTTTCCACCAATACTTTTCCATTACACCGGCTTTTCAGAATAACAAATATAATAATTTAGAGGTTAAAGCAGGGTTTCTCAACCAGGGTCCTGTGGTACTCTAAGGTTCCTCCAGAGGGTCATGGGGTTCCTTGAGCAATTTCTGCCTTTCGGATACACTATATTGTCAAAAGTATTGGGACGCCTGCCTTTACACGCACATGAACTTTAATGGCATCCCAGTCTTAGTCCGTAGGGTTTAATATTGAGTTGGCCCACCCTTTGCAGCTATAACGGCTTCACCTCATCTGGGAAGGCTGTCCACAAGGTTTAGGAGTGTCCATGGGAATGTTTGACCATTCTTCCAGAAGTGCATTTGTGAGGTCAGGCACTGATGTTGGACGAAAAGGCCTGGCTCGCAGTTTCCTCTCTAATTCATCCCAAAGGTGTTCTACCAGGTTAAGGTCAGGACTCTGTGCAGGCCAGTCAAGTTCCTCCACCCCAAACTCGCTCATCCGTGTCTTTATGGACTTTTCTTTGTGCACTGGTCCAAATCATTTGGTGGAGGGTGGATTATGGTGTGGGTTTTTTTTTCAGTGGACCTTGGACCTTTTGTGCACTATGGACCTTGCTTTGTGCAGTGGTGCGCAGTCATGTTGGAACAGGAAGGGGCCATCCCCAAACTGTTCCCACAAAGTTGGGAGCATGAAATTGTCCAAAATGTCTTGGTATGCGGACGCCTTAAGAGTTCCCTTCACTGAAACTAAGGGGCCAAGCCCAACCCCTGAAAAACAACCCCACACCATAATCCCCCCTCCACCAAAAGTTCATGTGCGTGTAAAGGCAGGTGTCCCAATACTTTTGACAGTATTGTGTAGGTTCCCACTAACACCATTGATCTTTTTATTTGTAAGGGGGTAATTCTTCCCAATGACCACAAGTATAAGGAACATTCTTCCCACTGCCCATCACACTAATGTATCCTGAGTTGTCAGGGCTGGCCTAAGACATTGTGCTGCCTGGGTCCAAGAAGGAAATGCTGCCCACCTCCCCAAAAAAATCATGCCCACCAAAAGGCCCCCAAATCCATTATTTTATACCATGATAATTAAAACTAAAATCTAATTTACAAGGATGTCAGATTTTCCTGCAACAGCACCTTGTCTATATGCAAAATTATGACATACCATTATGTTCAATTTCAAGGGGCCAGGGCAGGATGGGGGTGGGCTAGGGTAGTATAGGGACAGTCTAGGGTAGTATAGGGGCAGACTAGGGCAGTATAGGGGCAGGCTAGGGTAGTATAGGGACAGGCTAGGGTAGTATAGGGGCAGACTAGGGCAGTATAGGGGCAGGCTAGGGTAGTATAGGGACAGGCTAGGGTAGTATAGGGGCAGACTAGGGTTGTATAGGGGCGAGCTAGGTTAGTATAGGGGCAGACTAGGGTAGTATAGAGGCAGACAAGGGTAGTATAAGGACAGACTAGGGTAGTATAGGGGCAGACTAGGGTAGTATAGGTAGGGTTGCCACCTTTTCTTCAAGTCAAACCCGAACACTTTAGCGGTGCACAACAATTTTTCTTATAGTATAAACTATACATATATTTTGCTATTAACATTCCACAGAGTTCCCCTTTTACATTTGAATCCACAGAGTTCACTGTTACATCTGATCTTGTTCCCTTTCACTGTAAGGGGGAACTTTGCAGACTTTGGTGTAAGGGAGAACTCTGGTGACTCTAACATAAGGGGTGATCTGGGAACCTTGATTTAAGGGGGGACACTGAGGACTCTGGTAAAAAAAGGAACTCTGATGTAAAGGGTGCTCTGAGAACCCTGATTTACCTTACTGACTCAGAGGCAGGAGAGAGAAGGGGGGAAACTTCAGTCACAGACAGGGATGGATGGCGAGTTCACTCACCCTTTGGCAGTCAGCACCTCTCATCCAGATGTATCAGAGGCTGCTGGACATCAAATTTCCAGCCCCCACTTTCCTTTTCAGAGGCACAGCGCCAGGGTTTGGAGTGTGGGCAGACACAAAGGGGTAGGGTAGGGTTGCCACATCATCCCTTTAATCCAGAACACATATGAATAGCACAGGTTCTGAGGCTAATTTAATGCAGATAAGGCACCAAGTGAGTTTAATTACCACCTTAATCAGTCACAGAACCTGTGTAATTAATATGTGTCCTGGATTAAAGGGATGATGTGGCAACCCTAGGGTAGGGGTGGGAGGAAGAGTTGCAGATCAAGCCCTCTCTCATCTCCCATCTGTGTGTGTGTTTTTTTGGGGGGGGGGGGATTGTTACTGCTGTCTTTGAGCAGTGTGAAAAAGAATGTAACAGACTCTCTCAGCTTAGACAACTGCAGCCAGCAACCATGCTAGGAAGCCATAGTCCAGTCTGAATAATGTGTCCGGGTTTCAGGCAGTCTAAACCCGGACGCATGATTCCAAACCCGAACTGTCCGGGTGAATCCTGGACAGGTGGCAACCCTAAGTATAGGGGCAGACTAGGGTAGTATAGAGGCAGACAAGGGTAGTATAGGGACAGACTATGGTAGTATAGGGGCAGACTATGGTAGTATAGGGGCAGACTAGGGTAGTATAGGGGCAGACTAGGGTAGTATAGGGGCAGACTATGGTAGTATAGGGGCAGACTATGGTAGTATAGGGGCAGACTAGGGTAGTATAGGGGCAGACTAGGGTAGTATGGGGCAGACTAGGGTAGTATAGGGGCAGGCTGGGTAGTATAGGGGCTGGCTAGGGCATTATAGGGGCGGGCTGGGGTAGTATAGGGGCAGGCTAGGGCAGTATATAGACAGGCTAGGGCAGTATATGGACAGTCTAGGGCAGTAAATAGACAGGCTAGGGCAGTAAATAGACAGGCTAGGGCAGTATAGGTGTGGGCTCAGGTAGTATAGGGGCAGGAGGAGCAGCCCAGGGGGCAGCTGTCATCATGACGCACAAAACTGCTGGAAAAAAAAATCTTGGTCGTCAATTTGCTGAGTAAATAGAAGAGAAGGTGAGGCAGCCGTGGTTCAATTTGCTGCCCCTCCTCAAAGTGCTGCCTGGGTCCAATGGACCCACTGTGACCCATGGTAGGGCCGGCCCTGTGGGTTGTAGATATAATCATTGATAGCAGGGGTTCCCTGAGATCAGAAAGTTCTTTGAAGGGTTCCTCTGTATTGCAGTGCCCAGGTTCCTATGCCTCTTTTTTGTCAAGAATTTATTAGTTCCACAAAACGACCACCCCTTCTATAGATTTCAATAGAGTTCAGGGAAAAGTTCTGATTTTCCAAATGTTGTGGTTCTTTCCCTTAAGTGGCCACAAATCAAACCTGGACAGATTCACACATCCCTACTGGAAGACATTCCAAGGGACAAAGCTAGAGCAGTACACCTTATCATGAGAATGACATCCAACAGCTGTATTTTATAGGCTGAGGCTGGCACCTAGTGGTGGATTTGGTTAATGCAACAATTACATAAAAATTACACAAAAGCAGCAAATTATATAGTCTGCATGCATCTCTTTAGATACATTCGCAAGTAATGACTTCAAGGGCTCGCTCGCATAAGCTGCAGGGACTGCTACTTGTCTGAAAAGTGATCCACGCTTTGATCACTTTTTAGAGGTTTTTGACAGGCAGTGAGGAAGCAATATGTTGGCTTCTTACCGCCTGATTTAACCCCAGAACTGCCGGACCACCACATGCCAATTGCGGCGCAGCTACATAGCACTGTATTAGTCACATTTGGCAGCAGCACTGCCCACCAAAAGTGATATGCTCTTTACGTTTATTAAGGCCATGAAGCACAGTATTGTGGCTGCGACGTGCACAGCCCTGTGTATGATAGCGTTGAAGTGTTACTAAACCCACAACAGTAAAATCAGTCTGTATATACAGTAAAACATGCTTGTTATACTCACTGTGGGACCCAAGGGGTTATTCCTCTGCATTGTGTAAAAAGGTTGTTTGATCCTGTCTTCTCTGATCCTTCCCTTCTTCCACTTTCCCCAATCTATCTGCTGATAGAACAGAGCCTTTAGAGTCAGGCTGCACATGCTCAGTTGGGTTTGTATTGCTAGAGAGTTTTTTTTGGGAGGGTGCATGTGATCAGCACAGGGCCAATCAGCACTGTCCAGACAGAAGGTCATGGGTTCTGCAGCCTCATAGGACAATCAGGGGAGAATGAAAACTCCTCCTGCAAGCTTAAACCAGTGCTTGGCTGGACACTCATAAAAGTCACAAGACTGCTATATACTGCTGATGAGAAAAGGTATTCAGCAGTTTATATTTACTAAAATAATTGCATCTCCATGTGCTGTGTACTGTAGGAGACCAGATATAGTGAATGCAGGGTCCTGGGTTTAGTAACACTTCAACCTCCTGATTTTACCCCCCCCTTTTGGCCGCATGTGTGAGCAAAGCCCAAGGGAAAGGGAATGCATAATCTTTCTAGATTTTGAATTTTTAGATGAGTGTTAGGGCTGAGTAAAACCCTTCTGTTGAGCCACTGCTTTACTGCCCCTGAACCACTACCTACTTTAGCTGCAGAGGCAGCAGCCTGGGGTGTACACATGCTGCAGCCGCGATGCTTTGCTTCGTGGTCACAGGAGGAGCAGGAGTAGTGCCCACCAAATGTGACCTGTTCAAAAGAATGGGGCCTCTCTACAAGCACCCCGCAGCCTCGTGCAATGCATTCGGTTACAGCGCGCTAGTGTGGAGATCAAGGGGTTAAAGCAAGTGGTGAGTAGGCAACACCCCCTCACTGCCTGTCATAATTTATGCTATAATACATTTACAATGAAAAAAAAAAAAAAAAACCCTTCTTTCTTCATGAATTTAGGTCAAAATGTATCCTGCTACAGGTCTTTGGTAAAAAAATCCTAATAAGTATATGTTGATTGGTTTGCGTGAAAGTTATAGAGTCTGCAAACTTTGAGAGATATACTGGAATTTTTATTTATTTACTTATTTTCTATACTAGTAATAGCGGTGATCAGCGGCTTACAGTGGCACTGCGATAGTGCGGGGGGGGGGGCAATCTGACACTAACTGACACTTTGTGGCAACTGACTAACTGCCATCACCAGTGACACTAATACAGGGACCTGTGATAATAATGAATTGTGCAAAATCAGCGCAAATATATATATTAAAAAAAACCCAAATCCTCTTACTAAGCTGCTACCATAATGCACTTTTTCAACATTGAGTTTTTTATATATTGAGCACTCTATGTTTACACTTTTATGTGATTTACTTTGCATAACTTATTTAGTCAGTATATGGTTCGAGAGCACTGCACTTTTCAATTGAATTGACCTGTGATAATACTATAGACTGTCACTGTACTAATGACACTGGCTGGGAAGGGGTTAACATCTAGGGGCACCCAAGGGGTTAATTGTGCGCCTAACAATGTGTATTGTGTGCTGTTTTTTTCTATAGATCAATTTGTTTCTCTTCCCTGCTATGAATCATTGCCCGGGATCTGCCGATAGATTCCCGCTTGTCAAATCACAATGAAGTAGGCGGGCAGGGGCGCGCGCGCACCCCCAGAAACAGGCAGCGACGTGCGGGTACATTGCAGTGCCTGTAGGAGCCGCCCCGTTGCAGTATATGTACTGCGGCGGGTTGACAAGTGGATATAGCTTGTGATGATTTATATACATTGGGGGTAGAAATAGCTCTTGATTTGCAGTGTTGCACATCAGCTGTGCTTTGCAGCTTTCCTTTCTCAGTGTAAGCCAACCAGTCAGGCCTGACAGCCTGAAAATAATACACTTCATCACGTGCCGATGAAGTAAGTAAAAGAATTTTCTTATAATTGGATAATTGAAGCAAAGAGTAGTACAATTTATTCTGTGAAGATTGTCAGCTCCTTTGGTAAGTCAGCCGTTTTATCCCAGCAGCTGTTGGTCAGAGAGGTGGAGTGACTGCCGTGTAATACAGGCGGACATTAGAGAGAGAATCCACCATTCTGCATATGGAATACCGGGACGTTGATCCAGTGTTTTTACACAAATCTGAAAGTCAATTATTTTTTAATTGAAACATTCTAATAATAATTCAGAACGTGCTTGCTGAAAATAGATAAGAGTTTTCCCTGTGGGGGAGCGGATTAAATAAAGGCAAATGCTATTTTTGTTTTATTGGTGATGGTTTATCTGAGTAATCAGAATTGGAAGGCAGGGAGTTTTTTTTAAATTTTTTTTAAATTGCGCAATACAACTGTCCACGCAATTATTTTGATTTGCGCTAGTAGTAGTTGGTCACATTCAACTGGACTTGTTCTGTAATGTTAACAACTTCAGATCCGCACTATAGACGGCCACAGCGCGGATCTCAATTGCCGGGTGGACGTCTATTGACGTCCGCCCCTTTGCACGCTTCTGGCCCGCACTCACAGGCGGCGGCGTGCCCGCGGGTCGGGCAGACTCGATGTCCGCTCCTGACCCACGATCGCCTGTCAGAGCTGAAGAATGGGGAACCGCCGATGTAAATCACTGGGATCAGTTAGATCTGTTATGTCCCTGCCAGCCCACCCCCCCTCACAGTTAGAACACACCCAGGGAACACAGTTAACCCCCTCACTGCCCCCAAACCAATCAATAAACGCCGATTGCGATTTTTTTTTTTTTTTTTACCAAAAATATGTAGAAGAATGTATATCGGCCAAACCCAATGAATAATTTTTTTTTAATATTTTATTTTTGGATATTTATTAGAGCAAAAAGTAAAAAATATTGTTCTTTTTTCAAAATAGCGCAAAAAATAAAAACCGCAGATGGGATCAAATACCACCAAAAGAAAGCTCTATTTGTGTGGAAAAAAGGACATCACTTTTGTTTGGGTACAATGTCACACGTTCGCGCAATTGTCATTCAAAATGCGACAGCGCTGAAAGCTGAAAATTGGTCTAGGCAGAAGGGGAGTTTAAGTGCCCAGTAAGCAAGAGGTTAAAGATGTTTCATAATTCAAGCCACTTCCTCAGTTCCAATGAGTGCCAGGAACATACCCCAACTTTGCCCACACCCACCACCGTCATTTTCTGGTGCAGCAGGGGTTAATACAACTGAGGGGCTGTTGCAGGCTCCCATTAAGAGCACCATGTCCACCCTTTCCACCCAGCTGCTCCATTCATACTACAGCTTCTATGAATGAAACAAAATCTGAATGGAGGACTGGTGGATGATTGATAGGTCCGCCCCTTGCCCCCCTCCATTCATAGATCCGGTTTCATTTACTAAGCTAGACCTCCTTTTCTTTCTCAACCTTTTTCTAAAATCAAAGGATGTGATCTGGTAGACACAAACAATCATAATGCTTTAAAGCAGCGGGTTGTCAAACTGGACAACAGGGGCCTCATGCAGGCTTTTATCCAGCCCTTGGGGCACTAATTCTTCCACTGAAACCAACAATGGGGAATAACCCCACCACCACCAGCAACAATAGGGCACAATTCCTCCCACTGACATCAATAAAGGGGCACAATTCCTCCCAATGACACCAACTGGGACTAATTACACCAATGATGGGGCACAATTCCTCCCAATGATGGCAACAAGTGGGCCAAATGACAGCAATGATGGGGCACAATTCATCCCAATTATGGCAACAATTGGGCCCAATGACAGCAACGATGGGGCACAATTCCTCCCAATGATGGCAACAATTGGGCCCAAAGACAGCAATGATGGGGCACAATTCCTCCCACTGTCGACAACAATTGGGCAAAATTCCTCCTAATGACACCAATAAAGGGGCCAACTTCCTCCCAATGACACCAAAAACTGGGACCAATTACACCAAAGATGGGGCAAAATTCCTTCCAATGATGGCAACAATTGGGTCCAATGACAACAACAATGGGGCACAATTCCTCCCAATGATAGCAACAATTGGGCCCAATGACTGCAATGATGGGGCACAATTCCTTCCACTGTCAACAACAATTGGGCAAAATTCCTCCCAATGACACCAATAAAGGGGCCAACTTCCTCCCAATGACACCAAAAACTGGGACCAATTACACTAACAATGGGGCAAAATTCCTTCCAATGTTGGCGACAATTGGGCCCAATGACTGCAGCAATGAGGCACAATTCCTCCCAATGATGGCAACAATTGGGCCCAATGACAGCAATGATGGGGCACAATTTCTCCCAATGATGGCAACAATTGGGCATTGTTTTTTCCCACTGACGTCAGGACCTTTTTTTTTTTACACCCAATGGCCACAGTCTGACCCCCCCTAAAGTCTAAAGGATGATAAACTGGCCCTTTGTTTAGAAAGTTTGGAGACCTCTGCTTCAAAGGATAAGTTCACCTCCAGGAACATGTTACATGTTCCAGTCCCCTGTAGCCGCTACCAGATCCCACCTTCCTTGTGACAGCAGGCCAGGGATCTTCTCCCCGTACCTGCTGTCACTATTTGAAAAGAGCCCAGCCATGTGGGGCTCCGTCCACACAGCCACATCATTGATTCACAGGTCCTTGTGAATCAATGAACTACAAGTACCAACACCTTTGTGGCTGTCTACTTGTAGGTCTCAAAACCAGGGTGCTGTTGACCGCTATAATAGTTCATTGAATCTTCCTGTTTTAGTGAAACTGCCCATAGGATGTACGAGCAGACAGATTACATTGACAGTCTGTAAGAGTCCTGCATGGCACCAGTGATCTGCAGATCACTGGTGAAATGCTTTCCAGGTTCCTACTAAAAATAGTAAATGCGTATTTTATTTACCTGCAAAAAAAATGTGCATTATATTTTTTTTTATAAAAGTGAACTTATCCTTTAAAGGGGGCACCTGGATTTGAACCAGGGACCAATTGATCTACAGTAAAACACTGAGCTATACCCTCATGCTCTTCACCGCTTCTTTTTTCTTGTTGATAACTCCCTGAAAAGATGCTTACAGGCAGGGGAGGGCTAGTAGCCTTAGGCCTGGGGGGCAAGTCCAGTCAAGTGGCCCATTTAACCACTGAATCGGCTCACCATCCATGCCCACCTGGTTTTATAATGGATATTGATGTTACGAAGCAAGACAAATATGATACAATGTGGTAACATCATTTCATGTTAATGGCAACAAAGGAGGTTTAACAAAAATAATGCATCACTGGAGCCTCACCAGTGCCCATCACTGGAGCCTCACCAGTGCCCATCCAATGCAACCTGCAATGCAGAGAGGAGAGCCGCTGGATTACAAAGAGCGGGGATCTCCTGCTTACCTGATGCTGTCATACGAAGTCCCGCCTCCTGGACCGGCTTCTATAATAGACATCATCCATGGTAGGGCCGGCCCTGGGCCCCCCCGCTTGCAGTTAGTTGGCGGCCTCGTCCCTGGCCTCTATTTGCTCCACAAAAATTAAATATTGTCAGCGGGCAATGAATGTAAGGTGGGGTGGCCTGGGGGGGGGGCAATTGCCACCCTGCCCCCTGGCCCAGCCCTCCCCTGCTTACAGGCCATCATTTGAATATCAAAGGATAGGACCTGATAGTCACATACAATGATGATGCTTTCCAGGGGGTACCTGCATTCCAACTGCAGTCCAAATTCTATAGCCCAAGTTTCCCGAGTTTTTTTTGTTTTACATTTTTTTATTTTCTCTTTGACAATAAATGTAGATGCAGATGGAGAGTTAAAAGAATCTCTAACAAACATTGCATTCCTGTGCCTTTCAAGCCCAAAAATATGCCAGACAGATGCTGGTACATCAAAAACACCACACAAGAAAAGTAACTTCGTATATGCAGTACAAATTAGTGAGGAATGCAATGATCTGGACATTGGGGAGCCCAAACAACCTCTCAAAAATCAATGTCCCAACATAGGAGGGCAAATTCTAGAGGTCGAGACTCAGCAGTCTTCTTACATATTAAGAGGAACATTCTTTTGAGGACAGTGAGGTCCACATTTATGACAACTGATTCTCAAGAAGTAGAAAAGAGAAGAGGCCATCTACATCAAACTGGAACAGCTATCCCTGAACAGGGGTGGGGGTATTCATCCACACCTGTCTTCCGCATATAATGCCTTTTTAACATCACTGACAATAACACAGCCATGTGGCTCAAAGGATCAACACCTATGCAGACTTTCTGACACAAAGGGTGGGATTACATAAGTAGAACATGGTGGTTCCAAAACTTTCATACCTCCCATCCTCTTCTTGTACAATCAACATCTACCTTTACCCATTCCATAGGTTTGTGCACAGGGTGTGCTGGTTGCGCCTGGGCATACCCTAATCTAGGGCTCATCAACCCGTCGATCACAATCTACCCATCAGTCATGGGCAGGTGATGGGTAGACCGTGAATCTTCCTTGTCAAATATTGTAAAAAATAATAAAAAAAAATAAAAAGTTCTGACACTGTCCACTGCTCTACTGACACTGTCCACTGCTCTACTGACACCGTCCACTGCTCTACTGACACCGTCCACTGCCCTACTGACACCGTCCACTGCCCTACTGACACCGTCCACTGCTCTACTAACACCGTCCACTGCTCTACTGACACCGTCCACTGCCCTACTGACACCGTCCACTGCTCTACTGACACCGTCCATTGCTCTATTGACACCGCCAACTGTGCTACTGACACCGTCCTCTGCTCTACTGACACCATCCACTGCCCTACTGACACCATCCACTACTCTACTGACACCGTCCTCTGCCCTACTGACACCGTCCTCTGCCCTACTGACACCGTCCTCTGCCCTACTGACACCGTCCTCTGCCCTACTGACACCATCTAATGCTCTACTGACACCATCCACTGCTCTACTGACACCATCTACTGCCCTGCTAACTCTGTCTACTGCCCTACTGACACCATCTGCTGCTCTACTGACACCATCTACTACCCTATTGAGAGTTCTTTGCCATGAGGTGCCATGTTGAACTTCCAGTGACACCATCCTCTGCCTTACTGACACTGTCCACTACTCTACTGACACTGTCCACTGCTCTACTGACACTGTCCACTGCTCTACTGACACTGTCCACTGCTCTACTGACACCGTCCACTGCTATACTGACACCGTCCACTGCCCTACTGACACCGTCCACTGCTCTACTGACACCGTCCACTGCCCTACTAACACCGTCCACTGCTCTACTGACACCGTCCACTGCCCTACTAACACCGTCCATTGCTCTACTGACACCGCCCACTGTGCTACTGACACCGTCCTCTGCTCTACTGACACCATCCACTGCCCTACTGACACCATTCACTGCCCTACTGACACTGTCCACTACTCTACTGACACCGTCCTCTGCCCTACTGACACCGTCCTCTGCCCTACTGACACCGTCCTCTGCCCTACTGACACCGTCCTCTGCCCTACTGACACCGTCCACTGCCCTACTGACACCATCTAATGCTCTACTGACACCATCCACTGCTCTACTGACACCATCCACTGCCCTGCTAACTCTGTCTACTGCCCTACTGACACCATCTGCTGCTCTACTGACACCATCTACTACCCTATTGAGAGTTCTTTGCCATGAGGTGCCATGTTGAACTTCCAGTGACCAGAATAAGAGAGAGTGAGAACACCAAATTTAACACACCTGCTCCCCATTCACACCTGAGACCTTGTAACACTAACGAGTCACATGACACTGGGGAGTGAAAATGGCTAATTGGGCCCAATTTGGACATTTTCATTTAGGGGTGTATTCACTTTTGTTGCCAGCGGTTTAGACATTAATGAGATTGTGTTGAGTTATTTTTAGGGGACAGAAAATTGACACTGTTATACAAGCTGTACACTCACTACTTTACATTGTAGCAAAGTGTCATTTCTTCAGTGTTGTCACATGAAAATATAGAATAAAATATTTACAAAAATGTGAGGGATGTACTAACTTTTGTGATATACTGTATATACATACACAAACACACACGCATGCGTGTTTGAGCTGTGGGGTGCACATCCTCATGCAATGGCCTGCGCACTCCTATGACCCATTCCATGATGATTGGAATAAGGTGCCACCTATGTGGATATAAATGCCGGGGTATGTTTCCTGAAACTTATTAGCCCTGAGGAACCTTCAATAAACTGTGAAACGTCTTCAACATTTCATAACAGATCCAGTTGAATGTCATTAACTACTACTAGATATACCATGACCTGAATGAATGAGAACCTTCACAGATATATTTGCACTAAGGCCCCTTTCACAAAGACGCCTCCGCTAAACGGAATCTACTTGCTCGTGGGGGATCTCTCTGCTTATCCCCGCTGAGCAGGTGGATTACAGGTCCATGTCCACTCCACTATGCAGATCGGACACGGACACAGTCCCACTCTCCTCTATGGGGAAATCAGATGGAAATGGACCATCCATCTGTTTTTGGCAGACAGGATCGGATGGTGGAGTATGTCAGCGGACATCTGCCATCCATAGAGGAGACTGGAGGGTCCGATCAGGTCCACCTGAAAAACTGACAAGTGGACCTGATTGGACAGCCCATGTGAAAGGGGCCATTTTTCGGTACAAGTTATTTGGTGTTTTTACAATTCATTTAGGTCTTGGATCCAGATAGACCACTGAAAGCTTATAACTAAAGGCAATTTATACTTTTGGAGAGTGGAGAGGGATTAGAACTCCTGTCAGTTTTTATTGCTGTCTCTGCCCCTGTTAGGGAGATTCGCCCTCTCTATTTGTCCTGGTCACTGTTATCACTGAATGTGAAAGTAAAAGAAAATTCTAAATTTTGGGGTGCCACCAGAACAAGAATAGAGGGGAAATCTTCCAAGGGGGACACTAGTTTTGGTGACCCCAAGGGATTTCCTCTCACTCCTCATTTTAGCTATAGGATAGGAAGTGAAGGGAAGTCTCCACCAATAGGATTGCCACATCATCCCTTTAACCCACAACACATATGAATTGCACAGGTTCTGTGGCTGATTAAGGTGGCAATTAAACTCACTTGGAGCCTTATCCGCATTAAATCAGCCACAGAACCTGTGCAATTAACATGTGTCCTGGATTAAAGGGATGATGTGGCAACCATACTCCCCAATGGTCCTCAGATGGCGAAATAAAACCTGACATGGGTTATAACCCTCCATTACTCTAGCCAAAACTTGAAAAAAAGTTTTGCATTTAGTCCTACTTTAATTATTAGTGCATTTTTAAAGAAAAAAGTATCATAAATGGTACTCAACTGTACTGTTGCAAGTGCATTAATATGGCTGTAATCACCTGACACCCGAAGAGAAAGCTAGATAGAAGTTGTATGGGGTTAGAACATAGGAAGTTGCTCTGTGCCAGGACATAACTAATAATTCACCACAACTCAGTAAACTTATTATTGTCATGTAACATTTAAAGTAGTCATTGAAATGAGTATGAAGGCTGACTGCCTTCTGAAAATGCCAATTACCTGGCTCTTATGCTCATCAGCTGGTTTAAGCATTTTGGGTGGCTGACCTGGAACAAATATGTAGATGGGAATAGCCAGAGCTCAGGAATAACTTGTTGACTAATTAACCCACCTAAATATTTTCTACATTTTAAAAATAAAAACTATAAGGCCCCTTTCACACTGAGGCGTTTGAAAAACGCGTGCAAAACATCAAGCGGTTTTTACCACGTTTTTGCCGCGTTTTTTCCGCATTAGCGCTATTATTAGCGCTAACGCCCAGGCGTTTTTCAAGTGCTTTTGAAGTGCTAGCATTAAATAAATAGCACATTACATCCTTTTTACTTCCTGGTATTTTGACCTTTCCACAACCTCTGGGCGCTTTTAACACGTTTTTAAAGCACTTTACATTCATTTCAATGTATATGGGCGTTTTTAATGCGCCATTTTTAGCGCTCAGAATAAGCACAAAAAAATCATGTTTGCAGGACTTTTTTAAACGCGGCACAAGCGTGATGCCCCAGTGTGAATAGGTACATTGGAATTAATGGGCAGCGTTTTAGAAGCGTTTTTGAAGCACTATTTTTAGCAAAAAAACGCTAGGAAAGCGCCTCAGTGTGAAAGGGGGCTAAGTCTTTTATTTGGCATTTTTGCCAACTGGACAAAAATGCATTTTTTAAATATAATTTGCAGTTTAATCTTTTACATTTGTTTTTGATCCCGTTGTTCATTGTGTTTGTTTCTTTTACACACTGTAACAAAAGCAACCTGCTGGCTTCAGCTGTCACTGCACCTCTCTTTGTAAAAATCACAGTGACAGCTGCATCCATGCAGGTTTGTTTGACCCGCTCTGATTGGTTTCTGGAATCTGGTATTGTTCTTGACAAGTGTGGTTTATAAAACTAGGACTGAGCACAGCTACACGGTCCTATTTTTAAACTGCAATGTAGATGAAAGTTGACTCAGCTTTGTGCACCATGAGAACCTTACTCTATAGACTTCAAGCAGAAAGGACTGGAGTTAAGGTTTGTATGACAGCCAGGCATATAGCATTTTAGAAGAAAATTGCTGGATTGATGCTTGTTGTTATTTAGTTAACGTGCTGAATCACTAATTGATATTTTGTTTAAATAGTGATGGCTTTTCATTTCATTATCTTGCAGATATCACTGTTATATGTCCTTGGGAGGCGTTTAGCCACCTGGAGTTGCATGAACTGTCCCAGTTCGGGATCATCTGAGAAGGATTTGTCCGGTTCTTCTGTTTTGTGCTATTTTTCTCTCTTGCAAGTGTGTTACACTATCACAGGGGCCCCCAAGCTCTTCAGTATGGGGGCCACAGTGTACATTTTACAAATAGTCATGGACTGAAAAAAACAGATTTAAAAATGAATGAATAGGTTTTACTTGAATGTTTTTTTGTAATCAGAATATGATTTAGAACAAAAGAGAAATAACTTAAAAAAAAAAATCAGTCTCCATCAGAGCCCCCTTATATCATGATGCCCTCAAAGGTTCCCCTTTACACCAGAGTTTCCTCTTACATCATTGTCCCCATCAGAGCCTTCACTTACATCATGCCCCTCCCCCTCAGAGACCCCTCTTATATTGTAATATCCATCACAGTCCCCACCTTATACCAGGGTCCCCATCAGAGACCGCCCTTATATCATGGTTTTCATCAAGGTTCCCTTTTACACCATGGTCCCATCAGAGTTCCCCCTTACATTATGGCCCCCTCTTACATCAATGTACACATCAGAATCCCCTCTCACGTCATGACCATCATCAGAGACCCCCCTTTTTATCATGATCTTCATTAGAGTCCCCACCTTATATCAGGGTCCCCACCAGAGACCCCCTTATATCCTGATCTGCATCAAAGTTCTCCTTTACACCATGGTTCCCATCAGAGTCCCCTTCTTACATCAAGGTACACAACAGAATTCCCTCTCACACCATGGCCCTCATCAGAGACCATCCATTATATCATGATCTTCATAAGAGTCTCCCCTTATATCAGGGTCCCCATCAGTGAGCCCCCTTATGTCAGGATCTCCATCAAAGTCCCCTCTTACAGTATATCATGGTCTTCCTCAAGGTCCCCCCTTACACTATGGTTCCCACCTCCCCCCCGAGATCACCCTTGGTATCACATTCCCCCCTGGAACTCCTT
>BLSH010028355.1:1195070-1207777 GCA_018402905.1 Glandirana rugosa | reverse complement strand
TATATATAAAAAATCAAATATTGCTTGTTTACGCTTCAAATGTCATTCTATACCTATTTTTGAATATGTTATACTGAACAAATATGATTGATCCACATATGAACCACATATGTTTGTCAAGATAGCATTAAATATATATTGTTCCGTCTAATAAATATTTTTTCTTAAGTTTTGTTTGCTTCCTTACACTTTTCTGATGTTTTAAGGCCAGTCCTGTGACTCACAGGGTCCTCTACCTCCTCTGTCTCCTCCTGGCAGTGGACATTTTAGGATGATGCAGAGAGTAGCACTGTGGCTGCAGTCATTCCTCAGTCCACAAGATGTCCTCAGTGTTTGCCCAATGTCACTCAACCCACAAGACTGAGGACATCTTGTGGTGAATAAGAGGTAATAACATAATTTCATAGTGCAGTTTTTTATACCACTACTTGCAGGAACAATTAAAAAAAAATGTTCTGAGATAAATTTGGGGCAGCCATTGCTGAACTCTTCTAAAAACGCCATGGCTGGCACAGTGATTCAGTGGGTTCTGTTCATTCTGACGAGTGTGAAGGTCAGGAGATCCAATAAACTACTTCCAGCCCAGGCCAATTCTGACATTTCTCTCCTACATGCTAGAAAATTACTTAAAAAAATATATAAAATGTTTGAGGGTTCTAAGTAGAGATCCTAGAGAATAAAATGGTAGGTGTTGCAATTGTTTTATGTCCCATAGTATTTGTGCAGCGATTTTTCAAATGCAATTTGTTTTGGGAAAAAATACACTTCGGCATCCATATTGGCACCAGACAAGGGTTCCCGTTGTTCACTTTGCTTTATATCCTTACCCTAGAACCTATGTTACATCGTATCCGGACGAATCCTGATATTAAAGGGGTGCTGGTGAGGAACGGGGAGTTCAAGGTTGCAGATTTTGCTAATGATGTTCTTCTGTTCCTTTCTTCATCTTTGAAGTCTTTGCCAAACCTTATTTAGGACCTTGAACATTTCAACTTCCTCACGGACCTTAAATCCAACTACTCCGAATATTTTTCCCTGAATGTCTCTCTCCCACCTGGGCTAGTTGAGCAATATTGGGCTTTCCCTTCCATTGGAAAGTGGACACTATTACTTACTTGGAAATATTGCGACTGCCTGTGGACTTATTGGAACTCTACACTAGAAACTTCCTGTTAGAACTACATGATGTCCGACTGGACCCCCACTGGTGGAAAAAGCCCACCTCTTTATGGTTCAGGTGTTCGTCTATTCTAAATGATGGTCCTTCCACGCCTTCTTTAAACACTCCAAACTTTGCCAGATTGTGGCACCTTCTTTCTTTGCTTTTTACAAAGCAATGTGTCAGGCTCTCTTGTGGAATAACAAATCCACGTAGATTGGTTGGGTGAAGCTGGTGCTGCCCAAGTCTAATAGGGGTATGGGCCTACCAGATCTACAGCGATATTACAGGGCTTTGCAACTGACCCAGGTGGTGGATTGGAAGGTACATGCTCGCTGCAAAGGGTGGGTTGGCTTGGAACATTTGGTTTCAGGGCTTGACGTGAGCTTGGCACCGGTTCCCCAGAAAACATGTGCCATCAACTCTTCTCTCGCACCCCCTTATAAGGGCCACTCTATACACCTTTGACAGAGCTTGTGACTCTTACACGGTGTCCTCTAAACTTTGCCCTGTCAGAGGTAATCTGGACTTTTCTCCCAGACTACCCAAAGCTTTCCTTGTGCTGCATGACCTTTTTTGCTTAGAGGGTGCTTTCTGAGAGTGGTAGAGCCGGGGGAGATTTCCAACATCTCTGTTTCCTTTCTGGCCCTATATCCAGCTTAAACATTTCTTAAGCCTCATACACACGGTCCGACGGTCGTACGGAGCATGTAACTTGCGTACTGACATGCACTACACGTTTGTACGACCAAGTCGAACGTAGTGACGTGTAATGAACACCCCTTGATAAAGTCACGTGATGAGTGATAAAACGCGTTGGTGAGGAGCTTAAGTGACGTTCTGACAGACTGCGTATCTTCTCTATACGTGTCAGCAGCTGTGGTGCACCCGACTTACGGGGATTGCCAATGCCATATTCATTGCCCGAGTGTACCGGTGTTAGTACACAATGTTATGTGAGTGTTTTTAATCTTCCTTTTAATAAGTGTTATATGTCTAAACGATTCAGCACTATGTGAGTATTCCTCTATTTTACATGCCATATGGGTGTATTACCTACCGGTGTCCACCACACTTACAAGTGCAAGGAGGATTGTACCCCAGTGGGGACTGAGTGACTCGACCCATTGGGGGTCGTTCTTTGAGGTGAGCACAATATATTGCCTGGTGGCGGTGTGTGTCTGCACCCAGAAGCACTTTATCTTGCAAGAAGGAGCACCTATTTGGTCACTTTTTTATTGCAGTGGCACTTTATGTGTGTATTTTGCACCAATACTGATCCATGTAGGAGCAACGTTACTGGATCCTCACTGGCACTTTATGAACTTTATTCACTTTTTATATCATTTTTGCACAGGTTGTGGTATATTAGGATTTTTTTATGAATGTGACTGCTATCTGATTTTAACCACAAGGTGGCATTACTAATCGTAATTTACACATGCTTTGTTGTTTATGCAGATTGATGAACAAATAGTTTGCTTATGTTGCACTTTAGTCACAAGGGGGCACTGTGTTATTGATTCATTTTTTTCATAATCTTTTTCATAATTATTTATCTTTTTAGTATCAATTGTTTTATCTACACTGATTCCATTTATCACTGCTTGGTTTTATTTACTGTGAATAGATTGCGGCTCACTATCATTACCTCTGTGTAATGAACGTATAAAGAGACAGTTCAGGGGCATGTCATTTGTGAATTAGGAACGAATGGACACTTTGACCGTTCCTGACTTCTGAGCATGCGTGTTTTGCAGAGTACAACTTGTTGGACCAACTTCTCTGTACACCCGATACAACGGTCGTACAGCCGCTTGTTGGTATTACCAAAGTTTCCAAGTTTTCTCATACAACTCCTGTTGTACGACCGTCGTACGTTGGCTGTTCTAATCGCGCTTACTAACGGGCAGATGATCATACAGCGAGCGGTCGTACGACCGTTTGCATATGACCGTCAAACCGTGTGTATGAGGCTTAAGACAATCGGACTCATAGGAAACACTTAGGACACCCACGGTGCTGTAATCTCTGTGCTCATGGAATACACCTGAGTCATGTAATCTCAACTCTATGTGCCTCTGTTTGGTGATCCGCTTGCAAGCCTGCGATTTGACAGCTCCTTACTGGGAGTCCGAACTAGACATTGCTATAGATGACAAGGGATGGGAGTGTGTCCATTTGTATACACATAAGGGATCCCTGAACGTTTCCATCTAGGAGAACGGCTGCAAGATAAAAACCCACTGGTATAAAACGCCATCCCTGTCTCATAAAATCGCGCCTTCAGTTTCTCATAGACATGTGCAGAACGAAAAAATGTGTTTCGTTTCGTTATTTGCATACATTAGTTTAGTTAATTTCGTTTAGCCCTTTTAATTTGTTTTCAAAATTAGTTTCCCTTATTCGTATTCAAATTTTCAGCATTTTAATCAATTCAAATAGTTTTTGAATCGATTTCAAATTTGAATTAGAAAAGTTTTCCAAATTCCAAAGAGAATTTAATTGGATTGAAAATAAAGGAACAGAATAGAAAATAGTATAACAGAAAATAAAGGAATAGACTATAATAGAGTAAAACAGATTTTTCTATTCTATTGTTATGTATTCAAATTTATTCTATTTGAAATTTGAATTTGATAAGATGGTTATATTCTTTTTATTTTATTCAGTTCTTTTTTTTATTCTAATCTATTAATTTCTATTCTTTCATTTTCTATTTTGTTCTGTTTTACTCTATTGTATTATATTCTTTTATTTTCTGTTAGATTCTATTATTTTTTTATATATATATTCTATTCCTTTATTTACTATTCTATCTTATTCTCTTTGGAAATTGGAAAACTTTTCGAATTTGAAAACTATACAAATAGATTAGAAAACTATTCGAACCATTTCAAATTCAAATCCAATTTTTTTTTAGGATTCGTTGTAATTCGGAAATTCGAATAAATCCAATATTCCGAAAATTTGTCCAAATTTCAATTCGGAACGAAATAAATTGCACAGGTCTAGATTCTGACCCAGTGGTGCGATCAGGATGCAGGTACATTTCTCCACATTTGATGGCCCTGGCCGGTGCTCCAGCCTTTCTGGTGTAAGGTCAATGACACGATGACGGTGGTTTCCTCACTACCCTTAGATTTTACTCCAGGGCAATACCTTCATTTCTCAACAATACCTAAAAACGTCAGTATTACAAATTGTCTTTATGTATAGGACTGGTGCTGCTAGGCTTTGCATCTCAGTATGTTGGAAGTCAACTTGTCCTCCTTTCGTGCAGGGACAGCTTCAATGTATTAGTGGAGATGGAGGAGCTGATCTACACATCCCAAGATATTTCTAAATCCTCTCATACTTGGGCATCCTGGACCTTTTTTCAAGGTTCTCTGTGGTACCAAACGCTCCTGCGGGATGACACCTGAACCCTAGCAGGGCACCGGAGTTGTTAGGTCCTCTTTTTTTTTTTTTTTTTTCTTTTGATGCCAACTTTCTCTACCGTGGGTGTAGTTTTCCTAGATTTGAGTCTGGAGCCAGGGATGGCAGATGGAGCTACTCCCCATCCCCTCCTCTCTGCATTGCCCAGTCTTTTTTCCCTCCTCCCTCTTCCTATCCATCCCATCATCCCCTTTTTTCCCCCCTCCCCTCCCCGGTTTCCCCCCTCCCCTCCCCGGTTTCCCCCCCATGCCTTCTGATCTCTAGAATCGTTCCCTACACACCCATTTCCTCACCTTTGGTCTCACTTCAGACAACATGCCCACTCACAGGACCCTCCTACGGCTTCCAGGTTTAGGCCCCACTACCTGATGTGGGTCATGCATTTCTGTTTTGTATAGTCTTCTGTTTTCTTTTGGGAAGTGATGATGTCACATTGTACCTACCTTGCAAAGTATGTGCTGCACTTCAAACTCTTTCAATGTATTATCTCCTTTACTCAATAAAATGTTTATGACAAAAAGAAAAAAAAAAAAGACAGGTTACCACTTTAGCGCTACAAAGGAGGACTAGCACTAGAATTATTGTTCTCGCTATAATGTTCATATGTGTGGTGCAAACACCGTGTACAACCTACATTTGCGTTTGCTATTGTGCATGAACATGGGGGGATAGGGGCGCTTTAAATTTTTTATTTTTATTATTCATTTTAATTTTTTCTGTCCCTTTAATTTTTTTTAATCACATTTAGGCCTTATACACACGGACGTTTCTTAAAAAAATAAACAAAACGTCGGGCCCGACGTCTAGAAAAAAAATCTGCGTTTTACGGCGTTATGCATCGGTGTTAGTGAGCGTCGGTGTCAACAGGCGTTTTTAAAAAAAAAAAAAAAAAAAATCATCCCTCTGCTATTTTTCAACCTAAAAAAATTGGCGTCAAAAAACACTGGTTGACGCCTGTACAGCGTTAGTGAGCGTCGGCATCAAAAACCGCCAAAACGTTACAGCCTCAGAAGGCGCTGGCCGTGGGTTCTAGTTTCAGCTCACTAACGCAGACACCATCTACAGCTCAAAAACGGCGGCCTTTTTATGGGGCCATTGATTAACATGGACAGCTGCAAAAAACGCCAGCGTCAAAAAACATCCGTGTGTATGAGGCCTTATTCCTATCACAAGACATGTAGACACCACTTGTGATATAAATAAAGCATGACAGGTCCTCTTTATGGAGACATCAGGGGTCTATAAAAGACCCCATATATCTCCTCTACCCTGGAAAACATGAGATAAAAAAAACACACATTGATCTCATGCTTTTCCAGAACAAAAAATGGCAGTGTTTACATTTGCCAGAACTGGAAGTGACATCATGACGTCGCATCCAACCTCCCAGGACCATAAAGCTGATCGGGGACCATCTGGTCCACGGCCAGCTCTTTGATAACCCGGTAGCACAGCCAGATCGGATCCCATCAGATCATGGCTGGTGGAAGGGGTCAGCAGGGAGCTGTGATCTGTTCAGGAAGCAATGTACAGCAATCTGCTGACCCCTTCCACCAGCCATGATCAGTATTGCCCTCAAGAACCCTCAGCCCTGATGAAAGCAGTGGGCTGGCTCTTGGGAAGAATTATGCAAATATCAAATGTCTTGATGGGTGGGTGTCTGGAAAAGTGGGCGTTCCTATTAGGACCATTCATATAGACTGCCCTAGCTAACACCCACATGTGATGCTGAGCCTCCATGTTTGAAAGGACTGAAACTCAATTAATGGAAAGGGGGGGCAGAGACAGTCAGGCTGGCTAGGAAATGAGGAAGGCTCTAACTTGCAGTAGCTTTGAATGCACGTTGCGAGAAGCTCACAGTGTGCAGTGAAATCAGAGTAAGCAATTTCAGTCCAGGAGAGGAACCTGTACAATTGTGCAAGACTGAAGAGAAGGCTGGAGGTCAGATTTAATGGGAACACACTCCATGCATACAAAGCCCCCACAAGGTACAGAGGTGAACGGACCTTTATAAGACCCCTTTCACACTGGGGCAGTTTTCAGGTGCTTTAGTGCTAAAAATAGCACCTGAAAAGTGCCTCCCCTGCAGCCCCAGTGTGAAAGCCCTGAGTGCTCTCATACTGGGGCAGTGCACTTGCAGGATGGAAAAACAAAGTCCTGCAAGCAGCATCTGTGGGAGCGCCGTATACAGTGCTCCCAACCCACCCCTGCCTTTGGAATGAATGGCCAGCGCTCCCGAAGCACCACAACACGAGCGCTTTTAACCCCTTTTTAACCCCTTCTGGGAGGTTAAAAGCTCCCCGCTAACAGCACCAATGCACCGCTTAAACAGTGGTAAAGCGCCATTAAAGCTAGCGGCTATTTACCGCTAACGGACCCACCGCCCCGGTGTGAAATGAGTCCAACAGATCCATGTGATAGGACAAAACAAAGACTCCATGCAGTACTTTTAATTCTTTATTCTTTGGTTGAGTTTGAAAAGTCAATTGCAAAGTTTCAAGTAAAAAAAAGAAAATCATCATAGAACTTTATGTATTACTCCCATACCGCTCAAAGGTCTATGATTCAAAGTTGAATAAGATACAACCCACACCCATTGCAACCAGATTTTATTATTCTGACTACACTTTACAGTAGAACTGAAGGCAAAACTTTTTTTTCCCCCATTTTGTATAAAAGGGAAGGTTATAACCCCATCAGTTTTTTGTCATCTGTGTCCCACTGGGGAGACTTCCCTTCACGTCCTGTCCCATCGCCAAAATAGGAAGTTAGAGATAATCCCTCCAAAGTAAGGATATCCCTGGTTGTCACCAAAACTATCAGAGGTCCCCAACCCTCAGGCCATGGACAGGTGCCGATTCTTAGCCTGCTGGGGGTTGGGCAGTAGGCAGAGAGGACCAGCAGTGCCACCCTCCAACCACCAGAGGGTGCCTGCTCCCCTTCTCTTCCCTCTCTGTGGTCATGAAGGTGACGGGGAGGGAGGAGAGTTGGGCCGGGGGCTGGATCTCATAGAGCACTGGTGGGACCCAAGCTACACCCCCAACACCCCACCCCCTCAGATTACAAGCTGCAGCCCCAACTCCCCCCAGGTGACAGGCTGCAAACACCCCCTGGTTTGTGGAAGGGTTAACGTCCACCCTGCCGGTCCCTGGTGCTAGTGTCCCCCTTGGAAGATTTCCCATCTTTTTCTGTTATGGCGACAACCCAAAATTTGGGATATCCTTTCACATTCACTGATAACGGTCAACAGAACAAATGGAGAGGGAGAATTTCCGTAACTGGGACACAGACAGCAATAAAAACCCGACAGATGTTCTAATTCCTCTCCACTCTATCCAAAACTAAAAAAAAAAAAAAAAGCCTTTAGTTATACTTTAAATGTAAATTCGCTGACTGGCTGCTACCGCTCACTGGACTTCAACATTTCAATGAGGAAATTCTGAATAAAACATTTAAAAAGGGCTGTTCCAGCCAATGATATTTCAGTGGTTGGTAGTTTAGGCTCCAGGGTCTGCACACCTACTGTGACCAGATTGGCATGGCTGTAGATTGTACCCAAGCCCAGGAACTAAACAAATATATTGCAGCTTCCCAGGCTATAGATGTGGTGGTTGCATTTGTTTTCTTTTTTTCAGCCCAGGAGCATTTTCAGCAAATACAGAAAACCGCCCTTTGATCCTGCCTTAAATGTAGTGTTCTTGTCACTTCCTGTGAACTTAATAGAAATCACGAAGCATCTTCTATTTATTGTATAAACTACATCAACCCACCATGACCTGAACAGAGGCAGACATGCTTGAAGTCCAAAGTAAAGAAGCCAAGGGCATGCTATGAAATCCTTCATAAGTAGAGCTTTATTGTTCTGGATTAGCCCGTTTGGGACCACCTTCTCCTTTAATGCATTTCACCCTAAACTGGTCAGTTGTGGAGACTACGATTAACCCACTCTGACGTCCCCTTAAAGAGTTCTGAATGGGGGACAGAAAGGATTGGCTATCATGTGACCACTGTGATTGAAGGTCACATGATGGGAGCCGGTCCCGCCAGATACCAATACCTATCAAGTCCCAATGACAGCTCAGTCTCTGTGCTGGAAGCGAGCTCTCAACACAGAAACATTGGCCTGCCAGCATTGCCTATGTGCTGCGTGTGGACATTGAAGTCCACCTTTCGCTGATGCACACGTGTCATGCAGGCAACAAAAGGTTAAGCAAAAGCATTTGAGGTGCTCCTCCCAGGTGGGGTCTTATATTACTTGGCCGGAACTAAAAAAAAATAAAATCTTCACTTACTTTGGGGCGAGGACAGACCACTGACTGGCTTCTGCACCTAGCCAACCAAAGGGTTGACCCAATATGCAGGGCTTGGAGTGGTAGACAATTTTTCTGCATATTAGAAGTCCAGCCCTGCACCCTTCATAGATACAGTGGAGAAATGAGGGTAGCCATGACGTTAAAAGTATATTATCTGCAGGTTTAACAGATGAAAATAAAGGCAAAAAAAGCCTAAAAAAGAAAAACGAATGCAGTTGCCACACATCTAAAGAGCAGTAAGCCACAATACATTTGATTTTTGGGTTCCGATACCCTTTAATTCAGTTTGGATGATGAAGAATGCAGCGGGAGAGGAGAAGCTATATTCTGTTCTACTCGACTGGCAGCAAGAAAAATAAAAACTTGCTCCATGCAAACGTTGTGTGTGAACAGCCGCAGTCAGATTTGCGCCATGTACAAATCAATAGCCGATGCCACTTGTAAGATTGGGGTCTCTGACCGGTCCTAGATGAAAAAATAGTTTGCTCTTAGAGCCGGGGAGCCTGGCTGCATACAAACTGGACGCAGATGAAGCACGGTTCACACGGATGTGACCATCGCCCCAAATTTGGAGTCAGAAGTCGTACCCCATTCTGTGCAATGGAACCGCTCTAAATCGGTGCAACTTGTAACTCCTATACTACTTCTGGTCTGACTTTGGTACGACTTGCACTGACTTCTATTAAAGTGGTCGCATGCAAGTTGTGCCAAAGTTGAGCTGGGGTCCAAACTTGGGCTTCACCTCCAATTTGCATATGGCCATTGCAGCTGCAGCAAGAGGTCGAGTTTAGCCTCACCTGAGCACAGCAGCCTTATTACCCGTCTTAATGAAGCCTCGCAAGCGCTCATTTCTGGAGAGAAACAAGATGGCAGTGGTTGACCAAACGCCATAACTGAAATATCATTTGTAAGCGGAAGCACCCTTTAAATTGAACCTGTGTCTATACAAACCATATAAACAGGTGACCATTTAGCAAAGCAGCTACCATCAGCAGTTTCCACATCAGGTTCTGTGGAACGTGCAGAAAACTAGTAAAATGATAAAGGAATGCCGCACACCATGAGCCCCGAACAAAGATGTAAAAACAGCCTCAGCTCCTCCCCATAACTACGACGCGTTTCGTCCATGGCAAAACGCGTGGTTATCGGAAGGTGCCGGAGCCAAGGACATTTTTTCATCTCTTCACATCTTGTACACTCAGAGATGTCAGCGTGCGGCATGCTTATGGTTTATTACAGCGCATTCTGGATGAGCATACTTATGCCAGCACCCCATTCACCCGTGGATCACTTGATCGAAGACATCGGCACTTGGAGCGGCGCTCCGTGGGCTTATGCGAGTTTACAGTGCAGAAAACTATGGAGCTCATATGCAAATGGCCACAAGCTCCTGCAATCCCTGCCTGGACGCTCCCACCTTCCATCCATTGCTATTGGCTCTCTGCTGTGGATGGGAGGCCTCACTAAAAAAGAGAGAGTGGGGGAGGGGGGGCTATTGTAGCACAGTAGCTTGGTGTATAGGGAATTTAAAGCGCCCCAATGATGACTCCTGAAAGCACCTACTCTGCAAAGGTAGCACCAGTTTTAGATCTTCAGCATAGCCACAAATTAGCTCCAGTGTCATTAAAATACAGGAGGATTAAAAATGAGGAACTGCTAAATCCCAAAAACATAACTGGCACACAGGTTCACTCACTTTCCCTGCAATATTAGATCAGCTATAATGCAAAGCCAAAATACACCAAGGGGCTTTTGCACATGGATGCCACTTTTTTTTAGGCATTTCATTTTTTTTTTTTTTTACTGACCCAAATAGAGCCAATTGTTCTTAAAGAATATTTCACCCCAGCATTTCATACTCCTGATATGTGCCTGCTGTACCATGTACTTGTATAAAAGTATCCTGTTCTCTTTGTATTGCTTCCTTTGTGTGAAATATCTGATGATCCTGCCAGTCCCCCTGATCTATTTGAAACTGACCACACTAGACATAAGAGCACATCCATCTCAGCATGGTTAGTTTTCAAGCTGTGCTAGGAGAACAGCATGCCTGTCTTCCAATGATCAGACTTGTGCTGACAAGACCTTCCTGCACAGCCATTAACTGGGAAGATCCATGTGCTGCTGTTTCTCCTCCCCCAGCTCTCTAAGATCCTTAATCAGAGGAGAACAGAGATTATGTGATCACGTCTTTTTTTTTTTTTTTTAAAAAGGTATTTATTAGGGATGTACTGATGCCGATAACAAGCACTTGTGAGAATATCAGTACTAGCGCAAATGCTCCCGATACTTAGCAGTGTCATTTGCGTCAATACAAAATGAATGGGCGCAAATCGCACTGCAAAGAATCACATGCAACTTGAACAGGAATGCGGTGCGATTCCTGTCTGACTCGCATTCAAATTCCCCCACTGCTCCCGTGTGTGTATAGAAAGGGAAAAGCACTGCGTGATTTGATGGCGCTATATAAGTATCTGTAATAAATAAAAAATATACATGCAGAAAATACTGTCCAGCAATTTAGATTTTTGCATTTTCTTTTTTTTACTGATAGGCAGAGCACGTTCACTCACCCGTGTGTACAGGCCAATTAAAAACAATGGGCTGCTTTTAGGTCAGTAAATAAAAAAAAAAACGCCTGAATGGTGGTGACCGTGTGCAAGAGGCCTTATGTGGTCACCCTCAGCTTCTGCAGGAGCAGGACAAGGAAAGCTCCCACGGCATCATGGGACCTTCATTTTTATTCTGCTCCAGACCAGTTCAGCTATGAAACGAGCGTCCAATGAAAAACCAACATTCAAGTCTGCACTCCAGGAGCTCAAGGGCTTTTTTTCTTTACATCTAAATGAAATATCTTTATTAGAAATGTCAACAGTTCTCAGAGTTCTTCTTTATTCTTCTCCCCCCACCACCCAACCCAACCTGAGAGTCTCCCGCATCTTATTGCATCGTTTCTGGATTTAAAAAAATAAAATTATTGCATCACACCTCCAATCATTTGGATCATCTGGATTTTGCTCATGCATATCAGATTCAATGTCTGCACATTCAGTGGTCACTGAATCTAATTAATCTAATTATCTAATTAAGGCATCAAGACATGCAGCCAAAAATCTATTTTTTTTTTCTTAAAGCTGAACTCCAGGCTGGTGTAAAACCCACCAATGATTGTAGTTATATATTTTATAGAAGAAATGAAACAAGCTGAGGTACTGGAATCTGTCTTTATAATACCTCCTTATAATACCCCGACTTTCTGACTGGCGAGGGAGGGGTGGCACTTGGTGCCAATCATGTGATCAGTATGACAAGCGACATGCTTAAAGCGCATGCTCACTTTTTTAAATGCCCCAGCCTCTTTCCCTGATCACCTCAGTACACAACATTGACTTATCGTTTGCACTCCCACACCACTTACAGCTTAGCACTTACCTCCTCCAACAACTGGCAGCCAGGGATTAGGCTGCAGACAATGCAGGGGGGGGGGGGGGCATAGCCATGGGCCGTGAAGTTGTTGTACGGTGAAAACACTAAACCCATCACCTTCTTGTCGTCCTCAACCTACTCTGGTAAAGAGGTAAAGAGCCGAAAGAGAGGGAAAAATTTCATGTACTGGTTAAACATTACTTTATAGGGAGTCGTGAGTCGGGATCGGGGGAGTTATGTGTCTCGAGAGAGGAGGGGGAACGGTCGGGTACCGATACGGGGGGGGGGGGGGACGTAACAGACGTCGGATTAGGGACCGACGGTCAACAACCTCCTCCATTCACGATTCGACATTCACCACACCCTCACGT
>BLSH010028355.1:1162488-1188227 GCA_018402905.1 Glandirana rugosa | reverse complement strand
AAAAAAAAAAAAAAGCTTTGTGCTATAATAAAATCTATATATATATATATATATATATATATATATATATATAAAAACAAACAAATGTATTCATCAGTTTAGGCCGATATATATTCTACTTATTTTTGATAAATAAAATTGCAAAAAAGGGTTTATGGATTGGTTTGCGCAAAAGTTATTGCATCTACAAACCATGCAAATTCATTTATGACTTTTTTTTTTTTCATTATTTTTTTTTTTTACTGGAAATGGCGACGATCTGCAATTTTTATCAGGACTGCGATATTGCGGCGGACAAATCTGACATTTTTTACACTTTTTTGGGATCACTGACACTTATACAGCGATAAGATCTAAAAATAGCCACTGATTACTGTATAAATGTCACTGGCAGGGAAGGAGTTAACCTGCAGGGGCAATCAAGGGGTTAACTGTGTTCCCTAGGCGTGTTCTAACTGTATGGGGGCTGGGCTGGCAGGGGAATAAGAGATCTAACTGATCCCGAGTACAGGAATCAGATCTCTGCCATGCTGCCTGTGGAACCGCCATGTTTACATCGGCAGTTCCCCGCTCTTCCTCTGTAGAAGGCGATCGCGGGTTGCCGGCGAACATAGAGTCCTCCCGACTCGCGGCCACACTCACGCAGCATGCGGTTGCGCCCGCCCGCAACTGCGCGAATCGCCGTTTATACACGCTGATCTGCGCAGCGGAACCACATCGCAGCAGTAAATGTACACAAATCGGTCGGCAAGTGGTTAATTGGGCTTCAAAAAAGCAAAAAAAAAAAAAAAAAATTAACCCAAAACCAATATCTTACATCTCAGGAAGCCTAGACACAAAGACCATTTATTTACCACTTACATATTTAGCTGTCTTTTTTAGCCTTGCCATACACAGGATGGTCACCCAGATGGCGACGACAGAGCCGAAGAAGTCGCAGAACTGCAGCGTGTCGTAGTCCATGATACACATGACAGTCACTCCGGGCTGATCGCAGGCATGATAGAACTGAAAGAGCAAAGAAGAATGCTGCATGACCACAGATGCAATTAGGTGGGGTAGGTAGGGCAGACGCCTAGGGCGTACACAGGGCACGGGTGCAATATCACACTAATAATAAACACAGAGAATGTCTTCTGATGACTCTATATCATTGGTGGATGCATGTATAATAAACAATGAACCTTACGGCAGGAATCTGATTTTTAAGGGAATATATATATACATGAGTATCCATCATAATGATTGCAATGGAAAGCACTCATTCATCAGCGCCACCATTTGACCAATGAAAAGCATTAATTTCTTCTGGGACACCTTACCAGAAGAATGATATGCGCTTCTCATTGGTTATCTAGGTCATGTGGCTGTACTAACCAATAAGCGCTTGCCATTGTGAGAATGATGATGGATACACACTCCAAAGGACTGTGTATATTAATGCATGGACAGATACATTGGCAGCATTGGGCCGCTATGTGCAGTGGAGTCCAGAGGGGTGGCCAGGATAACTGGTTAGTTAACCTTTACATTTTTCTTGAAAAGGTGAACTTACCCTTTAAAGTGATATTAAAGTATTGTTTCTTCTTATGTTTAAAAATAACACACGTTTTTTTTTCTTGGGTGCATGTGCTCAGCACAGGGCCAATCAGCACTGTCCAGTCAGAGGGTCAGGGGTCCTACAGCCTCATAGGACAGTCCGAGTAGAATGAAAACTCCTCCTACAAGCTTTAACCAGACACTGATAGAAATCAGAAGACTGCTATATATTGCTGACAAGAAAAGGTATTTAGCAGTTTATGTTTACTAAAATAACTGCATTTCCTTATTCTGTGTCCTGTGGGAGACCAGATATAGTGACTGCAGGCTCCTGGGTTTAGTAACAATTTAAGTATAAAAAAAAAAATGTATTAATGGCTACAGAGCTGAATTCATTTGTCTTATATCTTCCTGGAGTTCAGCCTTAATAAAACGAGATGACATATTATGAATACACAAGCAGACAGGGGACAGAAACAAATGACATACCGTAGAGAAAAACATGGTGTAGAGGTAGACCGCGGCTTCTACAAAATACATTTGGTAAACGGCGACTATAATAGTGGGAACAAACATCAGATTACTGAGCGTCAGCAGCATTGTGGCGGTTAACTGCTGTGCCACGGACAGCGCATTCCGGTCATCTGTGCAACTCCAACCACCCCAGCCTGGGAGGAAGAAAACAGAAATTGAGGAAATCACTTTTATACAACAGTTGAGATGTTCTCATCACTAAAACGTCCATCATGTTATTTCTACCTTGCATAGCGCCATCTTATTCCAATGCTCTTACATGCCACATAGGAGACCTGTTTACTACAATTTACAGCTTAATAGGAAACTGGGAGGTATGAAATCCTCATAATTAGAGCTTATTATCTAAACTTGAACAGGGGGTATGAGATGTTTCCTAACCTGAGCCTATTACCCAACAGTGAACAGGAGGATATGAGATCCTTCTAAGTAGAGTCTATATTCTAACAGTGAACATAAGGGTATGAGACCCTCCTAATTAGTCTATTATCCAACGGTGAACAGGACGTATGGGTTTCTCCTAACCTGAGCCTATTATCTAGCAGTGAGCAGGAGGTATGGGGACCTTTTTATTAGAACCTATTATCTTAAAGCCCCTTTCACACTTATGCGACTTGTCCTGCGACTTGGGACTGCAAAGTCGCATGACAAGTCGTTCCCCATGATTTCCAATGAGTACCATTCCTATCTGTGCGACTTCAAGTTGTGCCGACTTCAAAGTAGTCCCTGCATTACTTTGGTCTGACTTTGATGCAACCTGAGGCTCATAGAATTCAATGTTAAACCGTCAAAGTCTAATGCGAATCGCACCTGAACAACATGGATGCGATTTCTGTACTACTTCTGTACGACTTTGTAATATGTTTTCATTGAGCCAAAGTTGCAACAAAGTCGTACTGATTCCAAATCGCGGTAAAATCACGTTGCACAAGTGTGAAAGGGGCCCAACAATGAACAGGAGGTATGAGATCCTTCTAATTAGAATTATCTATTAGTATACAGAAGGTATGAGACCCTCCTAGTTAGATCTTATTATCCAACAGGAGGATATGAGATCCTTCTAAGTAGAGTATATATTAGAACAGTGTGAGACCCTCCTAATTGGTCTATTATCCAACGATGAACAGGACGTATGAGATTCTACCAAACTTGAGCCTTTTACCCAACAGTGAACAGGAGGTATGGGGCCCTTTTTATTAGAGCCCATTACCGAACAGAGAGGTATACGATCATCCTAATTAGAATTATCTATTGGTAAACAGAAGGTATGAGACCCTCCTAGTTAGATCTTATTACGCTCTAAAGCCCAAAAACACTCACTAACGCTCATTAACGCTCAATAACACCGCTCCCCAACGTTTTTGGACGTTTTGTATCCATTGAAAAAAAACAAAAAACAATTGGCGCCAGCGCTAAAAAACGCTCATTAACGCCGCTGCAAAAATGCTAAAAAAAAAAAAAAATCACTGATAAGCTACTGACGTTTTTAGGACGTTTGTTTGATGTCCTGAAGTCCAAAAAATGTCAGTAGCTTATCAGTGATTCTTTTCAGCTTCTACCAGCGTTATTATATTACCGCCATTTTTGCGCGTTTTTAAAGGGCCATCGTTTTTTTTTTTGTTTTTTTCCCAATTGATCTAAAACATCCAAAATCATTGGGGATCGACGTTTGAGTGTTTGAACATTTTTACAGCTGAAAAACGTCTCTCAGAAGCCTCAGGTCTTGGGTTTTTTTTACAGCTCAAAAACGTCACTGCTAAAATCAGTTGATAACAGCCTACGTGTGCATGAACATATAGGGTAACATGGAGGGTTTATTGACTATAGAAAAAACGTCTGCACCTAAAAACAGCTGCTGTAAAACAGTCAAAAAACGTCCTGTGTTCATGAGGCCTTAACAACTATGAGACCCATCTAAGTAGAGTCTATATTCTAAGGATCCTTTCACATGGGTGCCTCCATTCTGTGGGATCTGCTTGCTCAGCAGTGGATCGCTCCACTGTTCCCCAGCTGAGCTGGCGGATGACAGGTCCGTCCCTGCTCACTGTGCAGAGCGGGGACTGACAGAGTCCCGCTCTCCTCTATAGGAACATTGGACAACGGACTGCATGTCCACTGTCATCTGATCTGATCATCCAGACGGATGGAAAATAGGACCGCCATCCATCTGGATTTGGTGGACAGGACTGGATCGGAAAATAGCGGGTGTGAGCGGGCGTCACTGCTGACATGCGCCGCTCCATAGAAGTGAATGGAGGCTCTGATCAGGTTTGCCTGAAAAACTGACAGGCGGACCTAATTGGAGCACCTGTGTGAAAGGGGCCTTACAGTTAACACAAGGTTATGAGACCCTCCTGATTAGTCTATAATCAAACAGTGAACAGGAGGTATGAGATTCCCCTAATCTGAGCCTATTATCTAGCAGTGAACAGGAGGTGTGGGGCCCTTTTTATTAGAGACTATTATCTTAACACTGAACAGGAGGCTATGAGACCCATCTAAGTAGAGTCTATATTAATCACAGTGAACACAAGGTTACGAGACCCTCCTAATTAGAGTATTATCCAACAGTGAACAGGAGGTATTCCTCTAACTTGAGCCTTTTACCTAACAGTCAACAGGAGGTTTGGGACCCCTTTTTTATGAGAGCCTATTATCGAACAGTAAACCGGATGTATAAGACCCTCTTACTCTAACACAGAGTATATATATATATATGAGGGCTAGACCTATAAAGGCTTGACAAAAAGGAACAAAATATATACATCTACAAAAAACAGTGCGGCGCTAAATCAAACAAAGGTGTATATTGCACAAAGTTCATATGTGAAATTCCGCAAGTATCCAAAAGCAATTGTTCAGCCGCTCACTTGGCTCACGGACACTGGGGGCGGGTCTGGTAAGTGGCGGAGATGACTGGAAACAGGTGGGGGGCACCTCTCCCGCCGTTGATAAAAGTGATCTTGCGGCGAATCCGCCTCTGAGACCACTTTTATCTTGTGCAGAATCGCCAGCTGAATAAAAAAAAAAAAAAAAAAAAAAGGAAGATACCAGGAGTTATGGTAGCTATCTGCTACCATAGCAAAGGTATTCCACTTCAAACGGCCACCGTAAAATGACGGTGGGTGGTGTTGTAGTGGTTAAAGAGATCACATCCCAGAAGAGTGCAATGTTTCGGAGCCACGCAGGAACCCTTCGTCGGGCATGTGATGAAGGGTTCCTGCGTGGCTCTAAAACGTTGCACTCTTCTGTGATGTGATCTCTTTAAATAAAAGAATTTGTGATCCACGCTGTGCTGGCGTATATGTACACATACGATGCTGGCCACATGTGCTTTGCCAGGTAAATACTGGATTTGCACATTAGTAAAAGTGGTGCGATCATAGGGGAACTGCTTGTAAATGGATCCTCCCATTAGATTAGATTACCATATGTGGGCTCGGTGGAGAGAGGGCCCGCGTCACGATAGGTGGGAGGATCTATGCAGAGCACCTTGGTATAAAACTGGTACGTCGCGCCGCTAGGCCACGCCCTCTGTTGAATTTGTGATGACGAAACGCGGCAGTGCGTGACCTAGTGACGTACCGGAAGTGACCTGTGCGGTTCACCGAGTAGGAAGTGACGGAGGGAGGAGCGTTCTGAGGTTTGGTCGGATGAACCGCTGCGCTCTAGACGTCCGTAACTACCGTGATATACCGAAATCTTGACTGCTGTTTATTTGCTTGCATATTGTGAGTAGTTTTATAAAGGGGGTATTTTGGATACAATAAATGTTTGCAGAGTTACACTATGTGAGGTCGCTCTCTTTTGCCCGTCTATGACCCGGAGCATTGGTGATGCAGTAGTGGAATAAGGAAGATACCATTAATGAGTGTTTAAAGGCGTTTGATTAACCTGATTATGGTAAGCGCATAGCTTGAGGGGGTCTTATCCCACGTGGCGCCGTGTGCTGGTGGATGGTGCACATTCAAAACTCTTCAAGCAATCTGTTTATGCCTTAACTCTTTATGAACTGTTATTAGTGATACACACCAGGATTTTGAGTGTGATTATGAAGGGCTGCTACAAATGCTGAAATTTCTGAGTGTGTTTGGAGTATTTTACTATTTTACATACATCTGTAGCAACAGCTGACTGTGGCATATGAACTGTGCAAAAAATGTCAAGGGGGTAGGGGCAAGAGGGAAGGATAGACATGGACCTCTAAACCTATGAACGGGTTGAGGTCAGACAATAGTGGCCGACACACCTGTGAAGAGGTGGGGTTCACCTGAGACCAAAAACGTAGCCAAGAGAAAAGTTTAGCAGGGGAGGTTCCCTGCATGGAAAGACTGGTCATAAACTCTCATCAAGGAGAGTTTAGGGATAACCCAGCGGCATACATTGGACTGTTAAGAAATGTCAAAAATGTATTTATTAACTATTATAGTCAATGACAAAGGGCAAGACATAATAAAAACATTGTCTAAAATAACACCCCGGGGTAACATTCATGCTGGACCCTTAGCATAGATTAAATTGCTATTCCCTGGTTGGTGCGTTAGTCCCGGGTAATCCTCTAATTGGGCTGTCATTCAATGAAGTGTGACCAGCCACATGAGGAACTTCTGGGTACCGGCGTTTACCAGGGAAATTATACAGTAAAAGTTCCAATATAGTCTGGCTGGCTTCTAACTGATGTCCCTCGGTCACTATAAGTGTGCAGACATAGGGTAGGGATAAATGTACCAAATGTCCCGGCTGTATAGTATAATGCAGCACCTTATTGAAATATGTATCAAGGGTTGTTTAAGGCTCAATGGGGTTTGCTGGATCCCAGTTCTTCTATGTTGCATACAGGTATGAGACAGATAGGATCAAAAAGTTCAACAAATGCAGGTACAGTTAATGCAGGTAGCCAAAGATGGATCACAAATCCACTGGAAAGGACTTACATATTGGAGAGTCCGGCCGTCTGTCAAACAGATAGTGCAGATGTGGAGAGGATCCGGATCACTGTGTGAGGGAGACCGCGGCTGGAACTCAGGCAGCAGTCGGGCTCAGGTACGGGCAGTGTGTGCCCAAGGAGCGGGATAGAGCCCGGAAGGAAAAGGGCCCTCCGTCGGCCAGGATCGATGCAGGCGCTACTCGCTCATTCGCTCTTCAGACACAGTGCGAGTTTCAGGGGCGCCAAGTGCCCAGACTTTTCCGGATAGATAGGCGGTGATCAGTGGATGATTGCTGGAGTTGCCCTCGCACAGCCCAGCGGCTCGTACAGGGCTGTCAGCTAGTCAGCTGATCATGACGCGGCAAAAGGTCTGGAGCGGCCGAAGGTAGTCATGAGCAGAGGATGTGGGATCCGACTTGCTTAAAGGGTCTCTTCACGGCAGGACCTCATGGGGTGCAGGGGGACAGAGAACCGACGTGTTTCATCCGCATTGATGCAGATTTCATCCTAAAGCGCTGAGCAGAGTGTGAAGGCGTTTAAATCTGATTTATTGTTTTATCTGTATATGTACACATGTATGACGTTTCCAGAACCCAGCTGGTAATCGCTGCAGCACCCACTCTAACATGAGCCTTTGCCAGAAGGGTGTGCGATAGGAAAATTGACAAGACATTCACCCCTATGGCGCATATCCAGGGACAAGTGCGGGTGTACGTGAGGTCCGGCTACTTTGGCCTGGACATTGTAATTGAGCGCATTTGACTACTCTTATTAGGGGGGTCACATGTCCTCTGGTAAGTGCGGCTGCATTCATTTTGATAGATGACAACGTGCTATCCTTACCTTCATCACGCTCACGGCTGGAGGGACTTTCTTTTTTCCACCCCGAGTGCTTGTATACATGCAATATCGACACTTGCTTTTGTATACACACTGAATTTCACATATAAAATTTGTGCAATATAAACCTTTGTTTGATTTAGCACTGCACTGTTTTTTGTAGATGTGATGTATATCAGGTGTCTGGACATTGTGCACAGTTGCGGTTTTATTTTTAATTTACCTTTTCGTTCACCATTTTTGTGCAGATATATTCATTTGTATAGAATATATAAGTGCTCTTCCACTTAGAACTTACCAACAGAGAACATGAGGTATGAGGGTTCTCCTCATTAGAACTTACATTCTAATACAGAAAAGGACATATGAAGTTTATACCCATTAAGGCTTGTAGAGAGGAAACAGAAGGTATGGATGCTCTCCCAATTGGAACTTACTCAAAGAAAATAGGTATGAGGGTTCTCCCCATTAGAACTTACTGTCTAGCACAGAATAGGACATATGAGGTTTACAGTGCTTCCGGAAAGTATTCACAACACTTACATTTTTCCACATTTTGTTATGTTACAGCCTTATTCCAAAATTGATTAAATTCATTATTTTCCTCAGAAGTCCTAATGGAGCACAGTGGCCGCCATCATCCATAAATGGAAGACGTTTGGAAACACCAGGACTCTTCCTAGAGTGGGCTGCCTAGCCAGAGTGAGCGATCGGGGGGAGTCTGAAAAAGTGAAGTGCTGTCAATACTTTCCAGATGCATTGTATACCCATTTGGGCTTGCCGAGAATAAAACAGAAGGTATGGGTGCTCTCCCAATTGGAACTTACTCTAAGAAAAGAGGTATGTGAGTTCTCCTAATTAGAACTTACCTCAACACAGAATAAGAGATATGAGGTTTATACCCAATAAGGCTTGCTGACAAGGGACAAGATGCATGAGGGCTCTCCCAATTAGAACTCATGGCAGTAATGGCCAGCTTTACCATCTAACAGAGCAAGAGTCCTCCTTGGTAGAGCTTACTGTCTGAAAGGAACAGGATGTATTCGGCAGGCCATAGATGATGCGATTTTCTTTCCTGCAATCACCAGCCGGCCAGTCCCTACTGAACCAGCCAAGATGTGAATCATCTATGGCTGGCTTCAGTGTCCTGCTCATTAGAGTTTGCTCTTTAAAACACAACAGGAGTTATGAGGGTCTCCTCATCATCATGCTTACTAACTAACAAGTTACGGAGGCCTTGCTCATTACGGCTTTCTATTAAACAGGGAGCAGGGAACTTAAAGCGGAAATTAAGTCATTTTTTCATCTTTCCATCTCTTAAATCCTCTGCCCTTGTGGTTTTAACTTTGGATAGTAAAACATTTTTTTCTGCCAGTAAATCCCTTATACAGCCCACTTCCTGTTTCTTGTCTGGAAAAGCAGAGTTAGATTCTTACAGGTAACTCTGTTTCCAGTAGTCTTCCGGGGCAGCCCTTGAGAGATGGGTTCCTCCTCCCAGAAACAGGAAACACATTGCTAAAAGATCTTTAAAAGACGGTACCTCAGGTCCCTGGTCAGTTGTCCCCAAGAACCGAAGGCCAGAAATCTGAAAGACATAAATATCAAACACACCACAACCCCCAAGGTTAGACATTAGGGTGGGAACGTGCTGCCCCGGAAGACTACTGGAAACAGAGTTACCGGTAAGAATCTAACTCTGCTTTTCCCCCAGTCGTCTTCCGGGTCAGTCCTTGAGAGGATAATCAAGTACTTACCAGACTAGGGTGGGACCACAGCCTGGAGGACTTTCATCCCAAAGGCTTGTTCCTGGTTGGATATTATATCCAGCCTATAATGTTGGACGAAGGTAGAAAACCTCTCCCACGTTGCCGCTCTGCAGATTTGCTCAGGAGTAGCTATTGATCTCTCTGCCCAAGTAGTTGCTGATGCTCTCGTAGAATGAGCCTTTAAGTCTCTAGGTGGTATCATCTGCATAGTCTTATAACATTCTACTATGGCGGCCTTTATCCATCTTGCTAAAGTGTTTTTGGATGCTTATTTTCCTTTCTGTTTTCCGGCATATAGGAGAAACAAGGCATCCGAGGATCTGAAGTCATTGGTGATCTCCAGATACTGTAGAACACACCTTCTGACATCTAGAAGTGCTAGCTCTTGTTTACTATTTTTTGGTGTGGTAAAAAAAAATACGGAAAAATTATGTCCTGAGATTTATGGAAGGTCGAGGATACCTTCGGCATAAACCCCAGATCGGTTTGTAGGACAATTCTATCCTCAGATTTTTAGAAATGGTTCTCTCACTGATAGGGCTTGTAGTTCTCCTATCCTCCTGGCTGTTGTCATGGCCATTAGAAAGACTGTTTTCTGTGTTAGTGCGCGTATTGAGGTTTCCTGTAAGGGTTCAAAAGGACTCTTAGTTATTCCTTTAAGCACTTTTGACAAATCCCACGTGGGGCATTTTTTCCTTTCTGCCGTAATGCCTTCCTGTAATGACCGCTCAAGGTAAACAAAGTGCCGATATTTGTACCTTTAGAGTACTCAGTGCCACACCTTTGTCTGTTCCCTGCTGCAGAAACTCTAAGACTGTAGGAGTATCCATTTTCCTCCTACCATTCTCAGAGCACCAGGTTTTTTCCAAACTTTTCTATATATGGCCCTGGTATTAGGTTTCTTGGCGTTTAGTAGGGTTGTAATAACCCTTTCCGATAGTCCTCTAGATCTTAAGAGGTCTTCTTCAGAAACCAGGCGGCCCATCGAAAATTCCCTTGTTGAGGTCCCTGACTCATCAGATCGTCCTGGCGGTGGAGCAGCCATGGTTCCTTCACCGACAGTTGGAGAAGCATAAAGAAGAAAGTCTTCTTGGGCCAGTATGGGGCAATTAGAATTAATTCCCTCTGTTCCTGAAGAAACTTCTTTATTACCCGGGAAATGGCATAGCATGTCCTGAAGCTCCATGGATTTTGGAGTGCGTCTATCCCCAAACGTTTGTCTTGTGGATTTAGGGAGTAAAAAAGACGCATCTTGGTATTTCTCCTGGATGCGAACAGATCTATTTCTGGTTACTTCCAGTGTGCCACCACTTGTTTGAATAGCTCTTGGTTGAGGTTCCCATTCCCCCTGTGACACCTCCTGGCGACTTAGGAAGTCTGCCACCATGTTATCTTCGCCCTTTAGATGAACCGCTGTCACTGAGCGCAAGTTTACCTCTGCCCATTTGCAGATTTGGTTTGAGACATACATTAAGGAGGGGCTTCTTGTTCCTCCCTGTTTGTTTAGATATGCTACAGTCGCAGCGTTGTCTGATAGGATCATTAGGTGCTGATCTTTGACCTGTTCCTGGAAATGCTGGGTGGCTTTGGCCACTGCCACCAATTCCCTCCAGTTGGACGAGCTTCCTCCGGGGACCATCTTCCCTGGGTCATCTGCCCTGCTGGGTGGGCTCCCCACCCCCAGCTGCTTGCATCTGTGGTGACTGTCTGTGCATGTGGGAATGACCACTGCAGTCCCGGCTCTAGGTTTAAGTGGTTCCTCCACTACCAGAGCGATCTCTTTATTGCACTCGGAAGCCATACTACTTTGTCCAAGTCTGTATGTCCTTGATTTAGGAGAAATGCCTGCAAGGGTCTTAAGTGGTACTTTGCCCACTGCACAGCTGGGATTGATGATGTCATTAATCCCAACACTGACATTATCGTTCTCAGAGATACTGGCAAGTTGTTCTGGATCCTTTTTACTCTCCCAGCCAGACCCTGCATTTTTTCTTCCGGAAGGAACGTCCTTTGTACTCTTGAGTCTAGCTGGTACCCCAGAAGCCTTATATTCTGAGTGGGACAC
The DNA here is from genome assembly GCA_018402905.1 of Glandirana rugosa. Classification (NCBI taxonomy): domain Eukaryota; kingdom Metazoa; phylum Chordata; class Amphibia; order Anura; family Ranidae; genus Glandirana; species Glandirana rugosa. Next base: position 1,176,556 of record BLSH010028355.1, on the reverse strand, counting down.
ATATTGGATTTCTCTATGTTTAGAATCCAACCTAGTGAACCTAACCACTGCTGTGCTTCCCAAAAATCCTTTGTTAGCTGTGTCTTGGACTGATTCACAACTAGCAGGTCGTCCAAGTGTGGAATTGCCATGATTCTTCTCAATCTTAGAGGTCCCAGGGCTTCTGCTAATATTTTTGTAAATATCCTGGGGGACGAGGATAGGCTGAATGGTAGAGCCCTGCTCTGAAAATGGTGTTTCTCCCCGTCTATCTCTATTGCCAACCTCAGGTATCTCTGCGATTCCTCCTTTATGGGAATATGTAAGAAGGCATCTTTGAGATCCATGGTTGCCATGAATACGTTTTGTTGGAGGATGTTCCGGATTGAGAAAATGGATTCCATATGGAATTTTTTGTGATCATCTCGTTCAGAGGCTTTAGGTTCATTATCAGGCGAAACTTCCCAGAGGGCTTTTTTATTACAAATATGTGAGAGTAAAAACCCCTCCCTCTTTCTTCCGCTGGAACTGGGGTGAGGACCTGTTGATCCACCATTTCCCCCAATAGAAGTGGTAGGACCCTCGCTTTTTCTGGGTCTCTCGGAAGTCTTGTTAGTAAGAACCTCTCTGGAGGTCGAGAATCGAATTCGCGTGTGTAGCCCCTTGAGATAATGTCCAGTATATAGTTGTTGGGTGTTGTCTTTTGCCATTGTGGGAGGAAGGCAGCCAATCTTCCCCCTATCGGCAAACTGCTGTCATGGCTTCTGAGTTTGACTGGTAGAGCTAAAGAGTGGATTGCTCTTTGGCTTCCCCTTATGTCCTGTCCAATGCTTCTTTGGGTATTCTTTCTTATTTTCTTGTGGGTACTCTCGCTTTTCCCCCGAAAAAAACCTTTTTGGAGGCAGTTCGCGCTTTTCTGCTGGAAAAGGCTTTTTTCTGTCTGCCGTCCTTTCCAAAGCATCATCCAAACCTAAGCCAAACAGGAGATCCCCCACAAATGGGAGGTTACATAACCTTGACTTAGAAGCTGGGTCCCCTGCCCAAGTCTTTAGCCATATGGCTCTCCTGGCTGCTATCGACAGTGCACCTGACCTTGACGCCAACTTCACCGATTCGGAGGACGCATCTGCTATGAATCAAACTGCTTTGGAAAGAACTGGCAGTGTTTTTAAGATATCTTCTCTTGGAGTGCCGTCTTTAATATGATTATGGAGTCTGGTAAGCCATACCTCCATGTTTCTTGCTACACAGGTAGTAGCTAGTGCTGGTTTGAGACTGGCTATACTAGTGTCCCAGGCCCTTTTTAGAATAATGTCTCCTCACTTATCCATGCAGTCTTTGAGGTGCCCCATGTCCTCAAAAGCCAATGAGGATTTTTTGGAGACCCTGGATAAGGGGGCGTCAAGTTTTGGATTTTTGTTCCAAATTGCTTGAGGATCTTCTTCAAAAGGAAAACATTTTTTGTGACTTGAGGCAAAAAAACGGTTTCTTCTCAGGTTCTCCCCATTCGCTCTTTACCACGTCTGACATCACCTGATGCACGGGAAAGGACTTTAGATTTTTTCTTTTTAAGACCCTGATACATCCGGTCATGTTTTGAAGTCAATTCTTCCTCTTCCTCTATTTCAAGTGTCTCATATATTGCCTCAAGCAATTAGTCTACATCCTCCAGGGACAATTTGTATCTAGGGCCTGCCTTAGCCCCTTCCTCCTCTTCAAACTCCGAGTCTGAGCTGTCAGTAGCTGGTTCACTAGGGACCGTGGTACCCGCTCCTTCTTTATGCCTCTCCTGTGAACCCAAAGCACCGGATCGGAATGAGGCCGGGGGTGAAGGTTCCCTTGAAGGATTTGACGGAGGCCTAGCCTCTGAAATAAACGGTTTCAAATCCTTAAATGTTGAAGTAATTTCTTCCCTCATGGATTCAAACACTCTACCATACACAGAGTGATTGCTTTTTAATCAATTTGTCAATGCATATCTGACACAGCGATCCCCATGTTCCAAAGGCATTTTAGCATTGCACTTTGCACACCACTTTCTAGGGGTGGGCTTGAGGCCTTTAATAGGCTTAGCCTGCAAAAAAAAAGACAACAAAAAGAAAAAGGCCACAGGTTATGGCAGTGTGTAGCATAAGACACCACCACCATAAAAATAAACACCCAGTGCTACCCTTCCTAGCGTGCCCCAGTATGTTAGACCACCACCGTCTAACAGCCTGTCCCCTTAGACACAAAACCAGTCACCACCTGGTGCCTACCCGTGTCCCGCTGGTGCCTCCATTCCTGGGTGCTTGGGCAGAAGGAATATCGTCCTCTTCCTGCATCCCTGTTTGTCCTGTGGCATCCGCCCTGCACCTGCAGTCTCGTCCACAAACACTGCACCAGTCGGCCGTTCCCGCCTCACGCACCTTTAAAGGGATTGGACCAGGTCCCCAGCGCACGGCAATGACGTCATCCCTCCCCAGAAATGACACGCCGTGTCTTCCGGGTCAAGCCAGCTTCCAGCCGCGGGTACACACCCCCCTGCTGGAACTAGCCAAGGGGACGGCGTATCGACGCCTATCTCCACGCCTGGGCACAGAGGATGGTGGAAACCAGGATCTCTCCTGCCTACCGCCTAGGAAGATTGCCATTCCTGTCCTCCTCCACCAACAAGTGGTAATGGTAAGGCCTCTGCCCCCGTCCACCGGCTCACCCTCCTCCACACGCTGCTCTCCTGGACGCCTGCCTGGTTGTCAGCCCTTGGGAGATGGAGCCCTCAGGTCCTATTGGCAACATGTCTCCTCCGGCCCAGAGGAAACACTAAAACTGACCAGGGACCTGAGGGATGGCCTTTTAAAGATATTTTGACAATGTGTTTCCTGTTTCTGGGAGGAGGAACCCATCACTCAAGGGCACACCTTGTAGACGACTGGGGGGAAAAAGCCTCTGCGTTTGACATCATGCACAGCTCTCTCTCACTCTTGTGAGAGTTTACCAGGAAGGGAGGGGTGATGAGTCATAAGAGGGCCAATGAGAGCTGCAGAGCTGGAGGTGTGCCTCTGTGTGTCTGTGTAAATACTGGATGTGAACAGGCAGCAGCTTCAGCTGCCCACAGTAAAAATGGATGCAGCCAGACTTAGTAGAGGGAGATTTATGCAGCATATTTGGCAAGTACAGAATCACAGTATATATAAAATAATAAGCAAAGTGGTTGAAGGGAAGCTTCAGAATGGCAAAGATGTTTTTATTACAAATTATGTGAGCAGACTGAAGTTCCTCTTTAATATGTAATAAGTGAAATAATAAAGCATGTATAATTTGAAGTAGAACGAACATCCATATATTAGAAATTTACATCCATTTACCTATCAAAGCACAATTCATGCCCTTAGTATTCAGGATCTATTATTGAGATCTGTTCTACTAAGCGGGAGATTTACTGAAACTGGAGCACACAGAATCTGGTGTAGCCAATCAGCTTCTAACTCCAGCTTGTTCAATTAAGCTTTGGCAATAAAATCTGGGAGCTGATTGGCTACCACTCTCCAGTTTTAGTAAATCAACCCCTATAAGTAACAGAATCAGGGATGTGGATGTATTACAAAAATTGAACTATGAAGACAATGAAGAGATATCCAAAGAATGGAATGATGCACATAGTGGATAAAATGTGAAATAACTGGAAATCATGGTAGGCATTGTAATTGGCTACTCAGAACAGTAATGGATTCAGGAAGCCTGTGAAGCTAGCCGATCTGGACCAAAGGTGCAGCACAGGAGAAGTCCTGCATTCAAGGACAGGAGATCTCATGCATAGATGCTTCTATACCACTCACACTCTACTTACCAGCTTTGCAGCTGCAGGCGGTAAACAGATACCCATTCCTCCGCAGCAGGCGGCACTCGCCGTATGTACCACAGTCATCCAAGCAGGGGCTGAGGTAGGCAGACACGATCACTGTGGCCACCTGCTGCTGACATTCACTGAAAAAATGTTAAGCAGACATAAAATTAAGATTCCATTTTTGATGTCCTGTGAAAAACCCAATGCTTTAACCACTTGTCCTACTGGGCAGTTTAACCCCATTCCTGCCCAGGCCAATTTTCAGCTTCCAGCACTGTCACACTTTGAATGACAATTGCGCGGCCATGCAGTACTGCACCCATATGACATTTTTATCATTTATTTCACACAAATAGAGCTTTCTTTTGGTGGTAATTAATCACCACGGGCCTCAACCCGATAGAACACCTTTGGGATGAATTAGAGCGGAGAATGCGAGCCAGGCCTTCTCATCCAACATCAGTGCCAAACCTCACAAACGCAAGAATGGTCAACCTTGTGGACAGCCTTCCCAGAACAGTTAAAGCCGCTATAGCTGCAAAGAGTGGGCCAACTCAATATTGGACCCTACGGACTAAGACTGGGATGCCATTAAAGGTCAAGATGTGTGTGTAAAGGGAGGTGTCAATACTTTTGGCAATATAGTGTGTGTGTGTGTGTGAATATGTGGAAAAAAAAAAAAAAAATTATATACATACACACACCTACATTTTTATATATTATATACCTACAATATTATAATTGTATCAACCTTGCATTATTAAACAGGGGCATACTGCCATCTACAGGTTGCAGTGGCCTCTGCAAGCTGAAGTCAAATTATATAAATGAAACACACCGTGATCATGCAGACCAACGCTGTTGGTCACAGCTAGGTTTGATGGTTTACAGCTGACTGAGAGGCCAAAAAGAGGACTTTTATCAACATACAGGATGATCGGTATGGGGTATCATGCCAAGGAACAATAACAATATAGATTAAGGGGTTAATATTGCATTGTCCCTGACCCAGAACAAGCAAGCAACAAGGCAAAAAAAAAAAAGTCAAACTGTATCCAATCTAGGTCAGTGATCGTAAATGAGAAAGAGAAATCATTTACAGGATGGTAGCTAGCAGGCAGCTAGCCTTTTCAGGTTGGCAGTGGCAGCCCTGGTAACTCTCCCATGGCAGGGGCACTTGCTGTGAAGCGGTGTTGTGCACGGCATAGCAACAGGTGCTCATAAATTTGATACAAAGTATCAATATAGTTATACTGAATATATATATATACACATACTCTGTATATTTCTCAAGGGTGAGTTACACTTGCAAACAGAATCAGATGTCCAGACCATGCGTGAAATGGCAGGCGTCTCAATACTTTTGACAATATAGTGTATATACTGGCAATACATGAATACGTTCCTCAACAAAAAGCAGTTTTCCTTTAAATAAGCAGCTAAGCCTTGCATATAAAAAGCATAGGTTTACATTTCATTGAAGAATTGGCACACAGAGCGGCTTTTAATCTCATCAGTTGGGAAGTGTCCAAAATTTCTATCGCCCAGGGAGTTTAGTTCTAGCAGTCAGCAGGCAGCAAAACACAGGAGCACAATGCCGCAACACGGTCCGATATTGACACGATGGAAAATTATGTTTGCTCAGGGACAAAGCTACATCACCACGTGTCACCGACCAGTAGGAGGCATTGAATATTTCATTATGGAGAGTCCCTTTCTGTACTGAGCAGGTTGAGTCCAAGTTTGCAGCTTCATCATTTAATTGTTGCCCATGTTCTACTTTATATATAATAGATTTATATGCAAGGTAGGGACTACCGCCAAAATAGTATTTCCTGGTATACAAATGACCAAAATAGGGGCACACACAATGAATGCAAAGAGTTTTCTGATTAAACTAGGTGGAGATGCAGGGCGGTGACATCATGCTCGCCACCTCATCCAACCAGAGAATGCTTTCCATTCATTCAGAAAATGCAAAGCATTCTCTGAATGGCGCCCATGGCAAGCGGCTGACCTCCTGTGTTCAGAATGCATCAGGCTGGCCGCTTAGCATGGGACCTGGAAGCAAGTGGAGATCACTGTAGTAGCGGTGTAGTAGCCCTGTCTACTTTAGTGATTTCCTGCTTCCAGGGGCATCAGCAAAGTATGGTATATACATTGTCTCATTGGTCCAAACTGAATTTAGATTCAAATACTTAAAATTCTTCTTGGAGTTAAACGTCTGTCAAAAAAACAAGTGTATTACCTGTCATTGTCTGAACATAGGAGCTGCATGGAGAGGTACCATCTGTCTGTCTCGGGGTACGGTATGTTGTAGGTGCCACTATAGGCAGCTGAATTCAATCTGTAGGAATAGCCCTGGGAAAAAGCTACAGGAGAGAGGGGGAAAAAGTATCAGAAATGTGCAAGATCAGCACACAGCTAGAAAACACGCTCCAAATACAACCGCAAATGGAATGTCAAGTCATATAAAGTTTCCTTCATAAATAAATAATGCGCACATTCCCAACAAGCAACTGGATGATCCTGAACTGGTAATCCTATGGTTCTGTTCTGAGAATGTGCATGTGGGAGCTGACACAGGGGGTTCGCTTTTCTCTCCTGGCATCTGATCGGAGGCCGCAGGGTAATGGGAGGAAGGCAAGGTATGTGCAGCTGGGAATGGGGGGGGGGTCATTAGATGTACATGTAAACCCAAACACAAAAATCTTAGAGAAGCTATAACAAGTTCTCCGTTCCAAAAATCATTTTCAATCTCTAAAAATCTGCAGCTTTCTCAGGTGTGAATGGGGAGCAGGGGTGTTAAATTTGGTGTCATCGCTCTCACTCTCTCATACTGGTCACTGGAAGTTCAACATGGCACCCCATGGAAAAGAACTCTCTGAAGATCTGAGAAAAAGAATTGTTGCTCTACATAAACATGGCCTAAGCTATAAGAAGATTGCCAAGACCCTGAAACTGAGCTGCAGCACAGTGGCCAACACCATACAGCACTTTAACAGGACAGATTCCACTCAGAACAGGCCTCGCCATGGTCGACCAAAGACGTTGAATGCACGTGTTCAGCATCATATCCAGAGGTTGTCTTTGGGAAATAGACGTATGAGTGCTGCCAGCATTGCTGCAGAGGTTGAAGGGATGGGGGGGGGGGGGTCAACTTGTCAGTGCTCAGACCATACGCCGCACACTGCATCAAATTGGTCTGCATGGCTGTCATCCCAGAAGGAAGCCTCTTCTAAAGATGATGCACAAGAAAGCCCGCAAACAGTTTGCTGAAGACAAGCAGACTAAGGACATGGATTACTGGAACCATGTCCTGTGGTCTGATGAGACCAAGATAAACTTACTTAGTTCAGATGGTGTCAAGCGTGTGTGGCGGCAACCAGGTGAGGAGTACAAAGACAAGTGTGTCTTGCCTACAGTCAATCATGGTGGTGAGAGAATGTCATGGTCTGGGGCTGCATGAGTGCTGCCGACACTGGGGAGCTACAGTTCATTGAGGGAACCGTGAATGCCAACATGTACTGTGACATACTGAAGCAGAGCATGATCCCCTCCCTTCAGAGACTGGGCTGCAGGTCAGTATTCCAACATGATAATGACCCCAAACACACACCTCAGATGACCACTGCCTTGCTAAAGAAGCTGAGGGTAAAGGGGATGGACTGGCCAAGCGTGTCTCCAGACCTAAACCCTATTAAGCATCTGTGGGGCACCCTCAGACGGAAGGTGGCAGAGCGCAAGGTCTCTAACATCCACCAGCTCTGTGATGTCGTCATGGAGGAGGGGAAGAGGACTTCAGTGGCAACCTGTGAAGCTCTGGTGAACTCCATGCCTAAGAGGGTTAAGGCAGTGCTGGAAAATAATGGTGGCCACACATAATATTGACACTTTGGGCCCAATTTGGACATTTTCACTTAGGGGTGTACTCACTTTTGTTGCAAGCGGTTTAGACATTAACAGCTGTGTGTTGAGTTATTTTGAGGGGACAGCAAATTTACACTGTTATACAAGCTGTACACTCACTACTTTACATTGTAGCAAAGTGTCATTTCTTCAGTGTTGTCACATGAAAAGATAGAATAAAATATCTACAAAAATGTGAGGGGTGTACTCACGTGTGTGTGTATGTGTGTGTGTGTATGTGTGTATGTGTATGTGTGTGTATGTATATATATATATATATATATATATATATATATATGAGAAACAATTATGTAGGTGGATGAATTACAATTATGGTCAAGTTAACTGGACACTGACAGATTTGTCAGCAATGACCTCTGTGCACCAAAGGATTAAAGCCAAGGGGCTGCTGGGAAAGTATCATCCTAAGAATCCCCATGCATTATTTTACTGGTGTGCTGAAACATAAGCATCTATCACCATTGTCACCTGAGATAGTATCCCGGACTTTAATGGTGAACCGCCATACATCTGTCAAGCTTCCCACAATATTTTTTTTCAGAAAACAAATCTGATCTCGTATCAAAGTTCTACCCATAGGCAAAATACCTGATAAATATCACCTGACACATGGGAATGGGAGTGACATAGTCTGTCCTACCTGTTGGTTTGGTATATTAGCTTTTGTTTGAGGCCGCCAGTCATGTTCATACATGCTCAGTAAGGTGCATCATGTGCTACATACTTCTACTGAGCGGGACCTGCAATCATGACACAACCTCCATTAAGCCCGAAGGAACTAATGCTGATGCCTCTGCTGTTGTTAGGCTTAAAAAGAAATACACACAAGGGAGCAGTTTAACCTTTGTATTTCTGTTCATCCCTGTCTGAAATTTACACAGCTCTGCCACACAGCAAAGCCCAGCCTTACAGGGGACTTGATTTTTCTCTGCTACAGTTCAGTAACACTTACAGGTCAGGTCCCTCCCCCAACCTGTGATTGGACAGTGAAAGCCGACATCAGTGAGAATAATATCATCAACCAATATTGGGGGACCACACAGGGCCCCTTTCTGAAAGCACTTTTTTTTTTTTAAGAAAAAGGGCGCTGCGTAGGCTTAAACAGTTGGTGATATTCTTCTGACATGTGAATAAAGACAGATATTACCTACTGGAGCAAAAAATTAAATTTGGCAGGTAGAAATCAACAAATTAAGTTTTTATAATTTTAGCATTTTGTTTATTTCTAGCACTGATGAAGAGTGCACACCCTCGAAACGTGTCGGAATCTTGTTTTTTTTGCTAGCAATAAGACCTCTTTTATTACCCTTTCCCCACATGTGCCTTCCACTTCTTTTAGCATCCACTTGTTCCTCAGAACATAGCGCTTCATAAGGCTTTGAACACCTATTCCCATCATTTTCCATAAAGGCTGGTTCACATGTAAAACCGCGGCTTCGTCATCTGGTTTTACTGCCCCCCCCCCCCCCCAGGCGCACGTGTGGACCACCCCTATCAGTGCTTTCATAACAGGGACATTTCCTGCCCCCTTTGTCAAGATAGGAAAATGGATGGTGCCATCCTTCCAGTTAACTGCAATACCTAGAAGATATTGGGCACCTACTTGTTTGGTGTGCAGAGAATATAATTTGCCGCATCTACAACCTAACCTCGCAGTACTAAAGTAAGCGGCAAAAATCCTGAAGAGCCACACACTATAAAAAGACAGCAAAGCCTCCATGGATAAGGAGAGATAAACCCAACATCTCCTTTACCTACCCTTCCTTTTTCACAGAATGTTTGTTATGCTATAAAAGGCGCTCTTAAAATGTGATGGCAGACGTGTCACACTTTAAAAATAAGCACAGCCGAGCAAGAGGAGACGTGCATCTCTCCTCTAACAACCCCCTAGGGAAGTGAAATGTTACCTGTTGGGCAATTCTCTGTGGTATTCAGTGTGAGTACAGGAGCGGCCGTGCTCAGGCATGCAACCACAGTGACGTTGGAGCTGCTTTTCCCCGTCTGAAACCAAAAAGATGAAGAACAGAATGTAAATAGAAGTATGAGGAGCCCAGGGGTGTTGTCAGCTTTTCTCAACCTCTATCATGGAGGAATCATTGAAATCAATTTCAGGTCTCTGGGAACCCCTGCTAAAAAGGATTAGACCTACAGCTGGTAATTAGCACCATAATGGACAATGAGGGAAGGTCTCCCTTACATTGGTGGCAATTGGAAATCATATGGCAGTATTCATGTGGGTGGAGTTATAGCAAGATTACATCCCAAGAAAATAAATCCAAAGATTGAATCTCAACTGCTCACACTAAATGTGGACGAGTGGAGTGAGAGAAGGAGACTTTGGTACGAAATCCATGGCACATTCAAAGGAAGCGTAAATATAAAACATAAAAGCTTCATTCTGTTGCATAATAAAATCCAGAAGTTAAAAATATATTTTTAACTTCTAGATTTTATTATGTGACAGAATAAAGCTTTTATGTTTTATATTTACGTTTCCTTTGGTACAAAATCCATGGCACATTCTAAGACACTTATCTTTAGTGTGAGCAGTTGAGATTCAATCTTTGGATTCATTGGAAAGCATACCCCGCTACACTTGTGGTCAGTGAGCAGAAGGCCTACTACAATGGTGGTAAGTGAGAGGAAGGCCTACTATAATGGTGGTCAGTGAGAGGAAGGCCTACTATAATAGTGGTCAGTGCGAGGAAGACCTACTACAATGGTGGTCAGTGTGAGGAAGGCTTACTACAATGGTGGTCAGTGAGAGGAAGGCCTACTATAATGGTCAGTGCGAGGAAGACCTACTACAATGGTGGTCAGTGTGAGGAAGGCTTACTACAATGGTGGTCAGTGAGAGGAAGGCCTACTACAATGGTGGTCAGTGAGAGGAAGGCCTACTACAATGGTGATCAGTGACAGGAAGGCCTACTACAATGGTGATCAGTGAGAGGGCCAACTACAATGGTGGTCAGTGAGGGGAAGGCCTACTACAATGGTGGTCAGTGAGAGGAAGGCCTACTACAATGGTGATCAGTGACAGGAAGGCCTACTACAATGGTGATCAGTGAGAGGGCCAACTACAATGGTGGTCAGTGAGGGGAAGGCCTACTACAATGGTGGTCAGTGAGAGGAAGGCCTACTACAATGGTGGTCAGTGAGAGGAAGGCCTACTACAATGGTGATCAGTGACAGGAAGGCCTACTACAATGGTGATCAGTGAGAGGGCCAACTACAATGGTGGTCAGTGAGGGGAAGGCCGACTACAATGGTGGCCAGTGAGAGGAAGGCCTACTACAATGGTGGTCAGTGAGAGGAAGGTCTACTACAATGGTGGTCAGTGAGAGGAAGGTCTACTACAATGTTGGCCAGTGAGAGTAAGGCCTACTACAATGATGAGAAGTTAGAGACCCACCATACTTTGGGGGACAGTTGGAACAATGCTCCTTGCATTGAGGGTCCCTAACAGAGAGCTAACATGGTCATTGTTGCCAGTGGTTAATTACTTGAGAAACAAGAGGAGAAGTTCTATGCCGCTGGTTCTGCTGAGTGGCAGGGGTGCCGGACACATTTAGGCAAGAGACCTGCCAAGGCTTACTACTCAAACCCTTAGCAAATTCTGTAGAAACCCTGGTTGAGAAAGGCTACTGTATGCGTTATCAGCACTTTAAATATGGAACCTAAACACAGCTGCCACTTTTCTAGCTAAGGTCATATATATTAACCACTTGCCGACCAGCCGCCGTTCTACGTCGGCAGGTCGTCTCTCCTGCGCGAATCACTGTAGCTGTATGGCGGCTCGCGTAGGCGCAGTTGTAAACAAGGTGGATCCCTGTTCTGACAGGAGACATGACAGATCTACTGTTCCCAGTCATCGGCCATCCCCCCTACAGTTAGAACACACCCAGAGAACGCAGTTAACCCCTTCCCTGCCAGTGTCATTTTTACATTGATCAGTGCATTTTTATTGTAATAATGTCACTGGTCCCCAAAAAGTGTCATTTGGGGTCAGATGTGTCCGTCGAAATGGCGCAGTCCCCCTAAAAATCGTAGATTGCCACTATTACTAATAAAAATAATTAACAAAAAAAAAAAAAAAAAAATAACAGTCCCTAAATCTATCCCATAGTTTGTAGATGCGACAACGTTTGTGCAACCCAATAAATATATACGCCTATTGTGATTTTTTTTTTACCAGAAATATGTAGAAGTATATATAACGGCCTAAACTGATAAATACATTCGTTTTTTTCATATTTTTTTTTGGACATGTATTATAGCAAAAAGTAAATAAAATACCACCAAAAAAAGCTCTATTTGTGGGAGAAAAAAGGAAGTCAATTTTTTTTGGGTACAGCGTCACACAAGCGGGTCAGTTAAAGCGACGCAGTGCCGAATTGCAAAAAATGGCCTGCTCAGCAAGTGGGTAAATCTTTCCGGGGCTGAAGTGGTTAAAGAGGACCTGTAGTGTGGAAGCTGTGTCCAAATAAAGGCAACCAGAGGGCGAAGGACTAAGCATCAGTGTTGCCTGTGGAGTGCCTACAGCTGATCTTTTCAACACCAACTTGCTGTGCTTCGGAGAGGCCGTGTTTGTGTGCAGGGGGGCCACCATCTTGGTAGAGGCAGAGCTTTGCTTCCTCATGTCAGAGCCTGGGCAACTGAGGCCTGGGCAACCGGGCCTGGGCAACTGGGGCCTGGACAGAAGTCAAACATGGCGCCATGCATTTGTCAAGGTGCCTATGTTGTATGGCAGTTTAAAGTTCATTGAATTGTAGGATGAACCTCCACGATTACCACTCATAAGTAGGCAGCCTATCAATTCTACAAATTAATATGAACACAATTTAATATGAACACTCGCCCTGTTTAGTTGCAGATTGACCACCAGCATCCCTCCGTTGTCCATTTCAGAATCAATACTCAGCATGACCACACTTGGCAGCTGAGCCACCACTGGCACTGAGGGGCCGTTGATGATATGGAACCTCACTGACACCACATCCAGGTCCTCCCGGATCACAGGGTATTTCTTAAGGCAGGAACTGCCCCCTATGGGCAGGACAGTAACATTGCTGGATGGCAGCTGACCATCTTGAATCAAAGTGTTGTTGGATGATAGCGAGTTCAGGAAAGATATGATTGACCTGGATCCGATCACTCCCGGTTTACAGACTAGAAAACAGATGTGAAAGCATTAATTCATAATGAAAAATACCAGTATAATTAAAAGTATATCTAAACCCAAAAAGTTTAAAGCACAACTCTGGAAATTTGTGCAAATGCATAACAAGAAGCTAAGGTCCAGGCAGGAAGCAAACGATTAATGAGCAATTACACCCTAATAAGAGTGTTACTCTGCAACTCATCAGCAGATTGCACAGCTAAAATCTGCACAGCTCGGTGTCCAGCAGAGAGAAGCATGCACGTCTAAGGGGATACCGGGAATGTGTTTCGTCATATAGTGCTCGGGAAAAGCAGTCGAGTGCCTGACATCAGCCCTAAAAATTATGTACACACATGACAAAGAGCTGAGAAAGCTGGTAGCTGTTAGTGGTGGCCCAATGAAAGTACAGATCAGAGGACCTGGCAGCAGTACCGGGCGCACAAAGTTGGCTGCAAAGCAGGTAAACAATTTTACTCCATCTCTGTGTTATCAGCAATAAGTCACTACTGCAGTGATCTGTTGCTGCAGGGGTAGATAGGGTCATTTTTAATTGTTTTAAAGCTGAACTCCAGCCTTGTTTTTTTCCCCATACTTGTGGCAAGTCCTCTCCTGTGTTCAAAATGATTATTCACTATTTTCTGCAAACTTAGATAACCCTTTGAAGTTGAAGCTCACCTTCATATTTTTGCCAGAACGACTTCAGTCATAATCATTCCCCTCTCCTCCTGATCCATACGGTTGTTTCCCTGCCTGTCACAGCCAGTACGTTTCTCTGCCATCATACTGTTCCCAAGCATTATATGAAAGAACACATCTCTCACATCCCTTTAGATGTGTATGATCAAGCAACTGATCAGTACTGCTAAAAATCTGCAGCACCCAGTGAGCAGCAGAGAAAGCTAATAGCAGTTAGTGACAGGCCAACGAGAGGACAGATCAGGAGGCAAGGGGATTGAAGATGACTGAAGTCATTCAGATGGGAAATGATGGACTTAAGATACCTACTGCAGCTTCAAAGAGCTATATTGTGGAGATGCAAGTTTACAGAGATTTGAGAGTAATCTTCTTCAAACACAGGAGAAGACACTTGCTACAAGTGTTCAAACAGAAGGTAAAGCTGGGAGTTTAAAAAGTGTTACAAAACCCTGTAATATGAAAATAGTTCATCTGCA
>BLSH010028355.1:1144959-1161939 GCA_018402905.1 Glandirana rugosa | reverse complement strand
ATGACTGAAGTCATTCAGATGGGAAATGATGGACTTAAGATACCTACTGCAGCTTCAAAGAGCTATAGTTTGCAGAGATTTGAGAGTAATCTTCAACACAGGAGAAGACTTGCTACAAGTGTTCAAACACCGTAATATGAAAATAGTTCATCTGCACCCCCCCACAGCTTATCAATCTTCTTTTTACATTAAAATAATGCCACTATATACTTTTTTGGATGAGCTGTATACCACAGTCAGTGATAAACTGCACAGTTTCTCCAGTGCTGAATGTTCAGGTAGGAGGAGATTGCCACTACAGCCTGAATACACGCCCACATGTGTGATGTCAATATCACGTGACCCGGCTAGATTGGAGAAAGTTCTCTCCATCATAAAAGACACAACTGAGCATGTGCAGGATGACTACCCTGCCTGTGTTAGCTGACCTTCCCCAGATAGACAGTGCAGGAGGGAAGGATCTATGCATACAGGAAAAAACAGCCTTTTTACACAATGCAGATGATTAACCCCTTACGTTCCACATTGAGTATAACAAGCATGCTATGCTGCATATACAGAATGATTTTACGGTTAACTTTACATTACAATAATTTTATCCAATCAGCAGGCTGAGGGTTAGGTCGGGTAGTTTCCATCTTTTAAAGCTGAACTCCAGCATCCGCCCCCCCCCCAAACACTTGTGGCAGGTCCTCTCCTGTGTTGAAAGTGGTATCTCTCAAGTCCCTGCAAACTTACATCTCCACAAAAAGACCCTTTGAACTTGAAGCCCACCTTCCATTCCTGCCAGAACGACTTCAGTCATAATCATTCCCCTTTCCTCCATACTGTTGTTTCCCTGTCTGTCACAGCCAATACATTTCTCTGCCTTCATACTGTTCCCAAGCATTATATGACAGAACACATCTCCAGCATCCCTTTAGATGTGCATCCCCAAGCAACTGATCAGCACTGCTAAAAATCTGCAACACCCAGTGAGCAGCAGAGAATAACATGCATATCTAAAGGGATGCTGGGCATAGATTTTATATATCATTCTTAAAACAAGATCCGACACAGCGTGCTGGGGCATTCATGGGAGCCTGCCAGCCCCTTCCACCAAACTCGGAACAAAGACCCGCAGACCGACCCAGTGATGTATTTGGGTTGCAGGATTCGGTATCTCCTGAAAACAAAAATGATTTGATTGAACAGCTTTAATTGCATGTTGTCTAGGAAGGGGCGGAGGTACAAGGGGAGAAATGATTTGCAGGCATTACACTGTAAATCTTCAGCTTTTATTAAAATAATACCTGGTAATCCTACCATGAAAATCCTTGTTCAGGCACTGACTTTTATAGGGTGACTACGCTCTGACCCCATCTCCAAATTGCTGCCATGCGTTGTCACCCTTAAGCAGCCCTTTTTAATAGAAACTGTGCAGGCACGGAGCTTTAAAAAAAATGAAATTTCATTCAGTGAGCGTTTCCACCAACTGTAATCTTTGCCGGCTCTGTTTACGCCATATTTAGGGAAATATTGGAGCGCCGTATATCGTCTTCAGCACACAAACTGTCAATGGCCCGCTGGCCTCAGTGTTTATCTGTTTATGATGCTGAGAGGTTCTCTGCGGTTTTATATCCTGCCGGGAAGTTAAGTGCTCCAGAACGAGCCGTCGCTGTGATTAACGCTTGGCGGTCACAGCAGAGCAGATTGATCGTCAGGGATCACAGACAGCTCCCATAAACTACGATTATGAATGTGCGGCTGACGCAAGCCTGCGGGGTCACCGGTATTTTATCACCATATAAAAACAAAACGCAGAGCAAGGCAGCAAAGACAAATCAAACAGGGACTGGATAATTCTATTCCAGAAACATCACAAGGGAGCTAAAAGGAAAACGCCGCCACCGTTCACCTTCAAAGAGACCCTGTCACCAACCTAAGGAATGGCACAGAAAAATCAACTATTTTAAAGGCTTACTTGTATTTCCCATCTATAAATTATTTAGGACTTCCAATGTGCTTTTGAACTCGCTAGAGAATTTGACAACTCCTAGCACAGCCCCTTCCTCCTTAGCCCTGTCCTCTTTGGGAGTGTGTAATTACTGTTTGTGCTGGCCCAGCTCCTCTGCCCCCCCTCCCCCCATATAACCTAATATGTAGCTGCTGCGGGAGAAGCAAAGTGCTCTTTGGCACTCTGTGTGGCCTTTGGTGCCCCACAGACTAAACTGTATTTAGGTACTGCCCTGCTATATTAATGATTTCTAGCAGTCTCCCATAATATGTCTCCAGTTTCCAACAACTCCAATATAACGTTTCTGCCATCTCTGCCAGTCTCCTGCAACATGTCCAGTCTCTGACCATCTCCTGTATCATATCTGCAGTCTATGACCAACTCTTGTTTCATGTCTGCAGTCTCTGACCAACTCTTGTTTCATGTCTGCAGTCTCTGACCATCTCCTGTATCATGTCTGCAGTCTCTGACCATCTCCTGTATCATGTCTGCAGTCTCTGACCATCTCCTGTATCATGCCTGCAGTCTCTGACCATCTCCTGTATCATGTCTGCAGTCTCTGACCATCTCCTGTATCATGTCTGCAGTCTCTGACCATCTCTTGTATCATGTCTGCAGTCTCTGACCATCTCCTGTATCATATCTGCAGTGTCTGACCATATCTTGCATCATCATGTACGCAGTCTCTGACCCTCTCCTGTATCATATATGCAGTCTTCAACCATCTCCTGTATCCTGTCTGCAGTCTGTGACCATCCACAAGGTTTAGGAGTGTTCTTATGGGAATTTTTGACCATTCTTCCAGAAGCACATTTGTGAGATCAGGCACTGATGTGGACGAGAAGGCCTGGCTTGCAGTCTCTGCTTGAATTCATTCCAAAGGTGTTCTCTCGGGTTGAGGTCAGGACTCTGTACAGGCCAGTCAAGTTCCTCCCCCCCAAATTCGCTCATCCAGGTCTTTATGGACCATCATCGATCATAGAGTGTGCCTGATGCGTGCCACGAGGACGTGCAGTGGGACGTCGATAGACACCCTCCCAGAACTTGACAACCACGCTGTAGACGTAATTTGCTTGTGGTTGTAAACCCTTCCATATACCCAGTGAAGTGACTGACCTCATGTGATACATAGAGAAGAAACAAATCCTCCTACATAAGTTGTACCCGTTTATCTACAGCGATCTTTCCCCTACATCCACTCAAAGTGCAGAATGTACACAAGATCTCTCAGCTCTGAAAAGCAGGGGGTAGAGAGCTGAAGTTACATCAGTGAGGAGAGCTGATTGGTGCACATTATAAAGGGATGTGATTTGTTCATATTCCATGTCTG
The DNA here is from genome assembly GCA_018402905.1 of Glandirana rugosa. NCBI lineage: Eukaryota > Metazoa > Chordata > Amphibia > Anura > Ranidae > Glandirana > Glandirana rugosa. The sequence continues at coordinate 1,158,613 of BLSH010028355.1, read as the reverse complement.
AGGTTTACCTCCACTTTAAAGGTTTTTTAGATACATAGATACAACAGGTACATATTTCTATTACCTGATTTTTTTTTTTTTTTTTAGTACCTGAAATGTTGTAAAGAAGCTGGAAGGACACGTTGGCTTTCAGCCCCTCGGGCATCTCCACCATGACGTTCAGCCACTTCTCCCAGGGTGGGGATAGAAGCAGTAGGCCGCACTCAGAGCTCCTGCTGCAGTTCACCTGCTGGGGTGAGGCGTCCGGCTGGTTGATCGATCCGATAGTGACCTTCAGCGGGCACCCGCTCTGACTCACATTGGGGGTGCATTTCAGCAGCTGTAGTTGTAGCTCTCGGGTGTATTCAGGGACATAAAGCCTGTGAACAGACAAGTCAAATACCACGATCAATGATGGGCTTACTGAACTAATTCTCACCAAGCTGGCCTCCAACCTTCCCTTCAGTCTTGCAGTTGTACAGGCTCATCTCCTGTATTGTACTCTAATTTCACTGCACACTGTGAGCTTCTCAAAATGTACATTAGAAAATGCAGCAAGTCCAATAGATTATAGACAATAAGGGAAGTGGTGGCGCTGATATTGGATTGAAATCTGAATGTGGCCCCTTTGTGGAAGAGAGTGTGAAAAACACTCAATCAGATAAAGAAGTGCGATGTGCAAAGGTGTGGCGCATACAATATATCTATAAACATGCATCGGTTGGTATGTCCACCGATCTTTGTGTAAACTTTGTGAAAATATAAAAGAGAGATTATAGATAGATAGATAGATAGAGAGACATATAGCACAATATGTGATTAATAAGTGGCTAATTGGCACAAACAAATCATTTTCCTGCTCCCGTTTGCCTCCAAGCTTCTTGAACGCCTCGTCTACAACCGTTTGAGTTGCTACCTCACTGACAACAGCCTTCTTGATCCCCTACAATACGGCTTCCGCCCACAACACTCAACTGAAACTGCCCTACTCAAACTCACCAATGACCTACTTACTGCTAAAACCAATGGCCAGTACTCCATACTCATACTCTTAGACCTCTCTGCTGCCTTTGACACAGTTGACCACCCACTCCTCCTCAAACTCCACTCCCTTGGCCTCCATGACTCTGCTCTTTCCTGGTTCTCCTCCTACCTATCTCAGCACACCTTCAGTGACACATACAACATCTCCTCCGCTCCTCTGTATTTCTGTTGGGGTACCCCAAGTTTCTGTCCTTGGGCCCCTCCTATTCTCCCTCTATACCTCTTCCCTGGGCCACTTCCCATGGTTTCAATTACCACCTCTATGCTGATGACACCCAGATCTATCTCTCGACTCCTCAACTCTGCACCTCAATCTCCTCACGCATCACAAACTTACTGAATGATATATCGGTATGGATGTCATGCCACTTCCTCAAACTCAATCTTTCTAAAACCGAGCTTGCAATATTTCCTCCTCCCCGGTCCCCTCCTCGTCACTTTACCATTAAGATCAATGGCACAACCATTGGTCCTTCCACACATACCAGGGTGCTGGGCGTAATCCTAGACTCCGTCCTCTCTTTCAGCCCCCACATCCAATCACTGGCTAAATCTTGCCGCCCCAACCTCCGCAATATCTCAAAAATTTGCCCCTTCCTGACTTACCACACCACAAAAAACAATTTATTCACTCCTTGGTTATTTCCCGCCTTGATTACTGCAACTCCCTCCTCACCAGCCTACAGTTACACCGTCTATCCCCCCTTCAGTCTATCATGAATGCTGCTGCCAGATTTATACACCTTACTAACCGATCTGCGACTGCTGCCCCGCTCTGCCAATCCCTTCACTGGCTTCCCCTACCCCACCGTATAAAATTCAAAATACTAACCACAACATACAAGGCCATCCACCAACTGCCCCCAGCTACATCACCAATCTCATCCGCAGATATCACCCCAATCGTCCCCTACGCCCCTCCCAAGACCTCCTTCTCTCTAGCTCCCTTGTTACCTCCTCCCATGCTCGCTTACAGGACTTCTCCAGAGCCTCTCCCATCCTCTGGAACTCCCTGCCCCAGAATGTCCGGTCAGCCCCCACCCTGTCCGCCTTTAGGCGATCCTTGAAAACTAACTTATTCAGGGAAGCTTACCCCACCTCCAACTAAGACCTGTGCTTGAGCCACCTCTATCAGATCATCCCCTGCAGCCTTTACCTTTTGTATCACCTACCCCTACTTTTAGATTGTAAGCTCTACGAGCAGGGCCCTCCTATTCCTTCTGTATAGAACTGTATTGTAATTGTACTGTGTCCCTTCTTTATTGTAAAGCACTGCGCAAACTGTTGGCACTATATAAATCCTGTATAATAATAATAATTATTATTGGGTGCTATGGAACCCCGAATTGCATGTACCGCTACGTCTGTTTTGCTTGGTTAAGCTTCTTCAGGAAGTCTTATTAATTTAATGCGATAGACCCACTTTTAAAGTGGTCACTGATTGGAAGGGCAGCTTTAATCAATTTTATTTAAATCTACCACCCAACTCATAAACGTAGGTGTCAGATGGAGGTGTTCAACTTTCTCACCAACAAGGATGCAGGAAGCATTCAGGAATGTTTCCATGAAGCAGCAGTTCTAAGTGATGACTTGGAAACTGGCTTCAAGCAGATATTTAAAATCATGGACAAACAACTAAAAACATGGTGGGATAGCACAACTTTAGAACAATACATTAAAGAGGATATCACCCCTAGAAGCCTTAGATGGGACTTGGGCCCCAATGACAACTTGGAGGATGAGGGACTCCAAGAAGTGTGGTGCAAGTTCTTCAATGGATGTGAAAGAAAAAAAAAACTTATGGGGATGATAATAGATAGGAGAAGGATAGAACTCAAATCTTTGAACACCCAGTTGAATATTCTAAAGGAGCAGAACATAAAACCAGAGCAGAGAAATTACAACATTTTCTAAATAAATAGGATAATGAAATAAAAAAAATAAAAAAAATATCATAGAGATATTAAAGATTACAAAAAAAATGTATAAAATGGCAGGATCAAAATAAGATTTCATCCCAATCAGGAGAAGGTCAGCCAATTACTGCTATACCACCTGTGGGACCTAGCCAATCAAGGCCCGCAGGAGGACATCCACCGTTGAGAGGAAAAAATAAAGGGGCACCCATACCTCATACAGCACAGCAGAATTATGAGGAATCAAATTATTCCTTTTGGCAAGATATTTCACCGAAAACCTCACAATACAGGGTCCCGGCACAATCAATATGCCCCCCTTCATGACAACTCCCCCTACACCCCAGAGCACCTAGCCTATAAAGGGGATAATTCATTCGATCAAGCACCCAAAGGTAATGTCCAAGGAAGACTTAGGGGTAGAGGTAGAGGAAGAGGGAGAGGCAGACGCCCTTACACCCAATACCAGCAAGGGGGGGAATGGAAGGACTGGAGAGAGCCCTTCAAACTACCACATCTGGATCAGAAAGATTATTACCTCCCAACACCACCACTGAATCAAAGACTAGGAAATACAGACAGAGAGGATGTAGAGGGGGAGAGAAGAAAAAGAAAAAGAAAAAGAAAAAAAAAAAAAAAAAAAAAAGAAAGAAGAAGAAGGAGTAAACTAACTACAGGTATATTTAATCTTACTGATATCTGTTTTCCTGAATTTACTCACCGAAGGACTAAAATTTGCTCCTCTAAAATTCATGGACAAGTTCGAGGTCTATCTACTCAATGTAAAAAAAAAAATTGCAGAACATCCTAAACCTCAGAACTTAATTGTACCCTCTCAAAAATATATTCATATCTCATTAAGAAACAAATTCAGCTTTTAATCCGAAAGGACCATCGCACAAATTCATAGAGGCGTTTAAACATATGGTCCAAGAGGATATTAAAAACATCCCCTATGCTAAACGGAGACATGTAAAAGAAATAAGAGCGGCTATTAAACAACTAGAAACAAACAGAAAAATAGTAATAAGACCGGCTTGATAAGGGAGGTGGACTGGTTATACTCAAGGTTGAAGATTACAATGCAGAGAATCTTGGAGGACCTGTCCACCTACCTGAAACGAAAGGGAGACCTCACTAATAAACGTAAAACCTCTTTATCAAAACATCTAAATAAAGGACCAAGTCTTGGTATCCTAACTAAAAAGGAGGCTAAATACCTAATGCCGAGAGCTCCACGTTTCCCGGTCATATATCAAGTCCCAAAAATGCACAAGAATAAGTTGCCACCTGCAGGAAGGCCAATAATTAGTGGCATAAATTCCTTATACTCCAGACTGGGAGAGTACATCGACGTGTTCCTCCAGCCTGTAGCAGTGCAAGGGTTGGCCTACCTTAAAGACAGCAAGGACCTAATAAACCAGCTACAGAAAGAAGTGGTGAATGAAGGGACTATTAGTCACTGTTGGTGTAGAGTCACTTTATACAAATATAAAACAATCAGATGGACTGCAAGCCACTAAATGGGCCCTAAATAAATATACAAATGTACATAGCCTTCAAAAGGAATACATTTGTGAATCTCTAGAGTTGGCCATGAGTAATAATTATTTTTGGCATGGAGGTGATTACTTCAAACAAATTGAGGGAGTTGCGATGGGGGCTAGATATGCCCCAAGCATCACCAACATATTCCTTAATAAATGGGAGGAGGAACAAATATTCAACAACCAGGCCCCCCAATTGCGAATGTATCAGAGATCCATAGATGATATGTTTATTTTGTGGGAGGGGTCCCAGGTAGAGCTGAATAATTTTCTCCTAACCATGAACCACAATCAATAGGATATCAAATTTACAAGTACATGTCACAAGACTCATGTCCAATTCCTAGACTTAGAAATAGAAAAAGAGGGGACAAAATTGATCACCAGCACACATTTGAGACTGACAGGAATGGCAATATCTCCACAAGGAGCTGTCACCATCCACAGTGGGTTAGGGCCATTGCAAAGGGACAGTTTCTTAGAATAAGACACAACTGCGACAAGGAAGAGGATTACCTGACACAAACCAAGAAACTCATTGATCGATTTGTAGAAAAAGGTTACACCAGGAGCCAACTTTTAAAAACTAGGAATAAGGTCCAAAGAATTAATAGAAACACCCTATTACAAACACAAACTAATAGGACCAGGGATACTGGGGACCATACCATGGCCTTTATCTCAGGGTTCCACTGCCAATACAAAAAAGTAGAACAAAAGCATCAAAAAATACTGGCCTCTTATTAAAAGATCCCACAATGAAAATAAATCTCCCCAAAAAAACCTAAAAATGAATACATAGGCGTGCACCTAGACTTAGGGATATGATAGCCAGGAATGTGGTTAAGCCCCCTGCCAGAGCTGCCCCATTCCTGGACAGAACGGACTTCTACAGGTGCAAACGTTGAAAAGCCTGTAGAATAACCCAAGATAAAACTAGAGGTACCACTAATTTTCCATCATCTGTAACAGGGATGACATATACCATCAAACAGCTGATAAAATGCGATTTCAAATATGTCACCTACCTTCTCATGTGCCCTTGTGGCTACCAATACATTGGGAGGACCACTAGGACCCTGGCAAAGAGGATGGGCGAACATATTGATAATATCAAAAAAGGATTCAAACACCATAGCCTTTCCAATCATTTTAAACTAGCACACAACCGGGATCCAAGTTTACTAACATTTTGGGGGATAGACAAGGTGCGCCCCCATTGGAGGGGCACAGACCTCACAAAGTCTGTCTCCCTAATGGAAACCTGTTGGATCCATAAAATGTACACTTTGCAGCCATCGGGACTCCATATTGATATAGACTTGAAATGCTTCCTTACTGATTATTAGTCATATCTATAAATATATCTTGGTTCCTCATGGCCAATAGGAAATGGGGTTGATTATATCCTGACTGTATAGGAGAATATCATTTCCTGCTTTATAAATTATCTCTTATTTACAGGCTTAAAATGAGCCAGCCAGTTCCTGTGATTGCTTCTATAGCAGAATATACACAGGCCTTTGTTATGACATTATATCAAATTGGTTGCATAAACCCTTCAATAGTTATCTCAGTCTCCCATACCAATCAGTAGGGGGGCGGTATTACATCACGAGGGGTCGGGGGGTGGGTGTTGTACATCCCCGGTGGCTCTAGTGCCCCCCAACATCACTCGGGACTCCGCATGGTAACACATCAGACGGGAGTCCCGGATTACATGGCTGAGTGCCGGCACGTTGTAGTCGCCTGACCCCCTTCCTCAAAATTAACACTTTACTCCACAGGTTGCCCTCTAATAGAAATCCTATCATCTCTCACGACCCAGTAGGGAGATGTCAGTGCACTGAGGGGGGGGGGGGGGGGATGTGCACCCCTAGCGGTTCTATCACCCCGGACCCCGTTCGGTAACCGACGGGAAATCCAGGGGGGGTGGGTGTATATGCTATGGGCGTTCGACTCCCTTTCCTTGACTTACAAAACTATAATACACCACCTATTACATTAAGTATACCCCTATCTGACCAGTCGTTCAAATGACACATATCTAAACATAGAACAGATATTAAGGTTTAGTAATAAATATTTCACATTTTATGTATTTTTTATGCACTAAATGCTGAATGTTTTTGTTCATGTAACAAAATAAATTGGGGAATCGGTTATTCTAAAGGGCTATAGCGGCTCTAAAAAAACTGTCCCCTTCCACCATTTTGGTGAAGTCATCAAAACATTCTCTTGCCATACAAATATAAATTGACATCCGCTTCCGGCTATTGCATCACTTCCTGAAGAAGCTTAACCAAGTGAAACGGACGTAGGAGGTACATGCAAATCCGGGGTCCATAGCACCCAATCAGGCTCCCTATCCACATTGAGGCTCTGCACGCACGCTGTAGCAGATTACCCACACGCCAATGTCACCTGGTGCCGGGCAAGGCACCATGATTTGTGAGTGTAACCATTGCCAATTTTGTTTTTAACTTTTTAAATAAATTACTACACTATGAGCTTTCACCCATGTCTCCTGTGGAGTCAATCTCCTATCCCACAGCTTAACAACTAAGAAGACCCAGGTCCAATATAGCGAAACAATAACGGTTCCAAAAGTGCTACATGTCCCCCTGCAACCTAAGGGGTCATGAGGGTCTGGTGAGTGGGAATTTTTACCATTAAGAGCACGGGTGAAAAGAAAAGTAAAGCCACCGACATCTTCACTCCAGATCACGCCCATATGCATGGTGTTGGGAATTATTGTGCATGGACTATAGTTTGATGTCAGACTGAGTTATTTCAATGACTGGAGACACTCAGCAATATGTGGACTTTTTATTTGCACGTTTTCATAGACTTTGTTACTATAAATGATTTGTTTGTGCCAGTTAGCCACTTATTAACCGCAGATTGTGTTATATGTCTATATTTATATCTTTTATATTTTCACAAAGATCTGTGGAAATACCAACCGATACATGTTTATAGATTTCTTGTATGCGCCACACCTTTGCACATACCACTTTCTTTAGCAAGTCCAATAGAGCCCGTCTCATTTCCTGGCTGGAAGACATCCAGTATCATCTAGCCCTTTCCTCCCCAGGATGACTGTCCCTGGCCCGAACTGAAATGGAGCTGCCTAGCAATGCCCATTCCTCCAGACTGATACGCCCATCAAGGCATTCTGATATTTACATAACCTCCTCATGCTTGCCTTAGGGCTCTGAGAGGAGTACTATGGCAGGGTCCAGTGACGTTTTCATGAAGCTATGTACAGAATAATTCTGGCCCCTCCCACCAGCTATGATCTATCTGCATTCCATAGAGAAGCACAGAGATCCAGTGATGATGTCACTGTTTAGAATATAAGGTATGCAATGTAAATGGTATGGGGGGGGGGGGGGGGGTAACCAGGGAAGGCAATGCAAAAGCAGCTTCAAAATTAGGTGTTGCTGAAATAATGAAATTGCTCCATTAATGCTTCTTCTACACAGACAGAATTCAACATGCAAGCCTGGCCCCTGAAACCCCATAAACTATTTTATGTGACCTCTCTGACCGCTGACTGGCAACAAAGGTCATGAAGGAGATGCACTGAGATGCCAAGATCTTAGATCTCAGCCTAGGCCTAGTCAGTGAACTGGGCCATCTCAGCCTAGGCCTAGTCAGTGAACTGGGCCATCTCAGCCTAGGCCTAGTCACTCAACTGGGCCATCTCAGCCTAGGTCTAGTCACTCAACTGGGCCATCTCAGCCTAGGCCTAGTCACTCAACTGGGCCATCTCAGCCTAGGCCTAGTCACTCAACTGGGCCATCTCAGCCTAGGCCTAGTCACTCAACTGGGCCATCTCAGCCTAAGCCAAATCACTGAACTGGACCATCTCAGCCTAAGCCAAGTCACTGAACTGGACCATCTCTCAGCCTAGGCCAAGTCACTGAACTGGACCACCCCTGCCTAGGCCAAGTCACTGAACTGGACCATCTCAGCCTAGGCCAAGTCACTGAACTGGACCATCTCAGCCTAGGCCTAGTCACTCAACTGGACCATCTCAGCCTAAGCCTAGTCACTCAACTGGGCCATCTCAGCCTAGGCCTAGTCACTCAACTGGGCCATCTCAGCCTAGGCCTAGTCACTCAACTGGGCCATCTCAGCCTAGGCCTAGTCACTCAACTGGGCCATCCCAGCCTAGGCCTAGTCAGTCACTCAACTGGGCCATCTCAGCCTAGGCCTAGTCACTCAACTGGGCCATCTCAGCCTAGGCCTAGTCACTCAACTGGGCCATCTCAGCCTAGGCCTAGTCACTGAACTGGGCCATCTCAGCCTAAGCCAAGTCACTGAACTGGGCCATCTCAGCCTAAGCCGAGTCACTGAACTGGACCATCTCAGCCTAAGCCGAGTCACTGAACTGGACCATCTCAGCCTAAGCCAAGTCACTGAACTGGACCATCTCAGCCTAGGCCAGGTCACTGAACTGGGCCATCTCAGCCTAAGCCGAGTCACTGAACTGGACCATCTCAGCCTAAGCCAAGTCACTGAACTGGACCATCTCAGCCTAAGCCAAATCACTGAACTGGACGATCTCAGCCTAAGCCAAGTCACTGAACTGGACCATCTCTCAGCCTAGGCCAAGTCACTGAACTGGACCACCCCTGCCTAGGCCAAGTCACTGAACTGGACCATCTCAGCCTAGGCCAAGTCACTGAACTGGACCATCTCAGCCTAGGCCAAGTCACTGAACTGGACCATCTCAGCCTAGTCCAAGTCACTGAACTTGAGCTCAAGGTTTGCTCTTTATAAAATAAAGGTGAAGCTTTTCTGAAAAGTGATGCTGTATATTGTGACGTGTCAGGAATGTATTCACAGACTAAAGTTACATAAAGGTCTGCTTTAATGTGTGGAATTCTCTTCCGCAAGCAGTAGTCTCCGCTGGGCGCATAGATAATTTCAAGAAACTATTAGATGAACAGGGAGCACAACATTGAGGGATATAAAATGTAATACTGACATTAAAAACACCAACATAGGTTGAACTTGATGGACTTGTGTCTTTTTCCGACCTCACTGACTATGTAAAGACAGCAACCTTCATTCAAACCATAAACCGTACATAAAATACCCATGCCTTCCCTTTACCGATGTCATCTTGTTTCTCATCCATTAATATAATCTACAGCATATGCCATAAACATATGAGGTTTCATTGAGGTGCCTCCCGACTGGGAGGTCAGACACTGCTGGTCTAACGAGACGTGATCTGTCTGTAAACTGAGCCACTCTCTGACTGATGACCTATTAACATCCAGCTGTCAATATTTATTTACAGCCCTTTAATAGGAAGTATTGATCCGTATGGTGGAGTATGCAGAGAAGAGTTGAATAAAGCTGAACTCCGAGCACAAACACTTTAAATGAAATAAATTCCTCAATAGCCATTAAAGATGCACATCCACTTTGTGTACACCCAATGTCTTTGCAAACCCAGATATTAGTTTGTAAACATAGCAGAGACATCATCATTTGGTTGTACCTAGCTTATGCAGACAGTAGAGATGTGGGAAGGACCTAGCAGACCCCACCCACTACAGGCTGCCTGCAGAAAACTACAGGAAGGGGCGGAGACTAGGTCAGTCACCCCGTCACAAAGAGAGCGAGCAGCAGTGAGTGGTTTTGAATATTTAGCCACCATGGTTTTAAATAAATATACAGCCACATACAGAGGGACAGTCATTGTACGGTCACATACACAGAGGGAGAGTAATTGGTCACATACAGAAGGAGAGAGTAATTGTACGGTCACACATGAAGGGAGAGAGTCGTATGGCCACACATAGCAGGAGTCATTGTACGGTCACACATGGAGGGAGAGAGTCATTGTATAACCACACGTGGGGGGAGAATGTCATTGTACAGCTACACCATTGTATGGTCACACACGGAGGGAGAGTCGTTGTGTGGTCACACACGGAGGGAGAGTCGTTGTGTGGTCACACACGGAGGGAGAGTCATTGTGTGGTCACACACGGAGGGAGAGTCATTGTGTGGTCACACACGGAGGGAGAGTCATTGTGTGGTCACACACGGAGGGAGAGTCATTGTGTGGTCACACACGGAGGGAGAGTCATTGTATGGTCACACATGGAGGGAGAGTCATTGTGTGGTAACACAGCTTTAAGCAATAGTAAAAATGTAATTACTTGAAGCTAGATGAGGTTCTTGTAGGGTCCAGGACTTGCTGCGTGGGGATATCAGCATTTAAAATTGGCACGTCGACTTCCCGGAGAACAAACAACTCAGCTTGGAAGATGTAGGTGCAGGATTTTGTGAGACCCTGCAAGGAAACAAACATAATACTTGTAACTCAGTCTGGCGAGCATACCCCAGCCAGTGCCTGGTACAAAGATGAAACCTCTTGTGGCAAATCAGAGAGTCCTCAAACATGTAAAAGTATTCCACATCCACAACCAGGTCAATAAAAAAAATAATTGCTCTTTTACATACACTATAAGTGACCACGAAGGACAAAGCAACAGATTTACTTTCATGCCTAACTCCAGAGCATCTTAACTTCCTTTTGCTCGCCAACGGACTGGCAGCGGGGCAAGCAGAAAGGTAATATATAACTGGGTAGGGTCACAGGGATCAATGACAGATCCATTTTTATATTAACCCTGTGGTGCTGCTACTAATGAAAAACCAAACTGACCTTTGTATTCGATTTTACAGTTGGCTTATGGTCTACTAATTATTAGCCCTGAGCAATAAGCTGTATAATTCTGCCGCCCCATTGCACATGCTGCTTATTGTGTTATTAAAGGCAACATTTTTAAAAAAAATTAACATAACCTGTTGTACTCAGCTGCTCCAAACCTCCTCTTCTGGAATCCCCCAGCAGCGTGCTCGGCTCCTCATCTTCATAACCAGGGGCACTCGTGTGCTAGAGCTGCACGATTCTGGCCAAAATGAGAATCACGATTTTATTGCTTCGAATAAAGATCACGATTCTCACTGCATAACATCTTACATATACGAAAAAAATTGGGCTAACAGCACCGTCTTTTTTTTTTTTTGAAAGTGTCATTTTTCCCAAAAAATTATGTTTGAAAGACCGCTGCGCAAACACCATGTGACATAAAACATTGCAACAACCGCCATTTTATTCTCTAGGGTCTCTGCTTAAAGAAATATATAATGTTTGGGGGTTCCAGCAGAAAATACTGGATTTTTACTTGTAAGCAACAAATGTCAGAAAAGATTTAGTCTTTAAATGATTAAACTAAATTCTTCTCTAAGTGGGAGTGCATTCCTTTGATAAGTAGTTACATTGCATCTCTTTGCTAGTTTTATCAGCAATGATCTCAGACTTGGCAGTCTGCCCAGATAGGAGAGACTCAAGCCGCTCCGACTTCAGGAGGTTCGGGGAGACTTCAGGCGACTTGCATTGACTTCTATTACATTCAAGTCACGCTGAGTCGCCCCACAAGTCGGACTCCCTTAACTGCACTGAAAATTGCGGTAATGCGTGATGGAGATCGCAGGGAGGGGCGAATCAAGTTCACAATTTTATTACGATTAATCGTGCAGCTCTAATTTACAGCAACATCATCTTTCACATTATACAAAAAAAAAATTGGGCCAACTACGTTTTTTTTAATGAATGAAAGTTGTATTTTTTCCAAAAAAAAGAGTGTTTGAAAGATTGCTGGGCAAATACCGTGCAACATAAAATATTGCAAAGGCCGCCATTTTATTCTTTAGGGTCTCTGCTAAAAAATATGTACAATGTTTGGGGATTCTAAGTGATTTTCTAGCAAAAAATACAGATTTTAACTTGTAAGCAACAAATGTCAGAAAAAGGCCTGGTCCTTAAGTGGTTAACGTTAGATTATTCACATGGCTGCAGTCTCCACCTGGTCCCCAGTCATTGATGAGGTCCCACCCCCGCATGCGGGGTGATAGAGGCCCCGCCCACAAGCAGGTATGTCACTGACGCTCATTAAAAGCGAAGAACTGACTTGAATCAGCTATGAAAAGGCAGTAGAAAAAACATTATATACACACACAATATATAATATTTTGTCTTGCATTTTTATGTAATTGCTGTTCTTATATGAGGTCAGTAATGGATATTTGTGCACAGGTTTTACATATTAATGTTGTGGGTGAGGTTATTATCCACAGATGACTGTGAATCATGAGGATTGCTATTTAAAAGATAACAGGTGTGTTGGCCAGGTAGCCCTGAGGAAGAAGGTTTGCCCTTAAAATGTGTCAACAAGATGCATACTTTAGGCAGGGACTACTTGCTGATTAATTAACCACTTCCATACCGCTGAACGTCATATGACATGGTGATATATGAATGATGGGTGAAGCTGGAGGCATCCAAATATTTTTTTCAGCCGGCGATTCCCTTTACCGTAACAGTCATAGCGGATTGCCACTAGGCAAACTAGGCAGCCGCCTAGGGTGCACAACCGCCTAGGGAGCCTGACTGCTGGTTTCCCTACCATAAGTAAGTAGTGTAAGAGGTGCAGCGCAGCACTGGAGGACTGTTAGAGGTTAGTGTAGGTATCAGGTAGGTCAATGTAGAGGTCAGATCGGTCAGTGTAGGGGTTAGGTAGGTCAGTGTAAGGGTAAAGTAGGCCAGTGTAGGTAGGCCAGTGTAGGGGTCAGGTAGGTCACATGGGTTACATGGGCATGGCAAAGGGGGTGGGAGACAGGGGCAGAGCCGTGGGGGGCGGCAATATGAGTTTTCGCCTAGGGTGTCAAAAGTCCTTGCACCAGCCCTGGTTCCGGTACTTCTCCCTGCTCACCTGGAGAAGGAATCCGCCGGCGACAGAAGTCAGAGAGAAAACCGAGGGACAGATGGTCCCCCGCAATCTCTAGGACTGCCGGAGGCGACATTATGATGTCACGTCCAGCCAAGCGGAAGTAAACAATACCAGGGACATGGCAGGAAAGCCTGAGATTGTTCTTTTTTTTTTTTTTTTTGATCTCGGCCTTTCCTGCCTGGAGGAGAGATGTGGGGTCTTATAGAACCCAGATCTCTCCATAAAGAAGACCTGGCACACACTATTGCTATTACAAGGGATGTTTACATTCCTTGTAATAGGAATAAAAGTGATAAAAAAAATAAATAAATAAAAAATAAAATTTTATATATACGGCCGCCTA
>BLSH010028355.1:1097299-1111004 GCA_018402905.1 Glandirana rugosa | reverse complement strand
TCCGGGTCCACCAGTCAGAGTCCAATTACGCTTCGGGATTTGCCGAGTATTAGCCCGGGACGAAAGGCCCACTCAGCGCATCCTTCAGCAACTGTCTGGTCTCTGGTTCAACACCAGCCGGCCAAAAGGCCGAGCGCAGCGACCAGCCAATCGGCCAGATCAGAGGTGGTTCTCCGTTCCATCAGGTGGCCTAAGAATTTAGACAGCTTAGGGAGAGCCTTGCCATCAACTGGGGACAAGCCGAAGCCAGAATCAACCCAGGAGGAAAAAGGCCCTCCCACCACCATCACCATTCCGTACCTAATTACATCAGGTAAGGCTAGTTCCCCCTAACTCTAGGGAACCTAAATGCCTTACCTTCAAACTGATAAGAACAGATACTACACTTGATCTTAGCCAAAAGGCCGAGAAGCAGAGCACTTAGGCTACAGATTGGGCACCAGAACCTCTACATTTAAGAATCTCACCACACATTACAATCTACTAACAACTGTACAGTGCAGGGGCCTGACTGGGCAGATTAGGGAGATCTTAATAATCCATCGGTAGATGTAAAGGTGACTGTGCAGAGATTGTATTGTGTATGGCAACCCATAGATTACTGTGTAATAGAAGGTCAGACACCGTTTTGGTAAAATCTATTTGGACGGTTCAAATTTCAATCCCTGTATGAGCCTAGCTTGGTTGTACACAAGGTAATCTATTGATCGATTTGTGTACAATCGGCCTGTCGGGTTTCTCCCTAATGATCAGTATTGCCGGCTGTAGCCATCAATTTAGTAATTTCCCTTTGGGATTTATAAAATATTCTGAAAATCAAAATCCCTAATCATTGCGTTCTACTGGCAGGGAAGGTTCCCCGCTGGCAGAATACAATACACAGTGGGAGCCCCCTCCCCCATCCACATCGAACGATCAATGGATTGGCTGCCTAAGGGTCACCATACATCTTATAAATCGGAAAAAAAACAGTAATATGACGATAGATCTGGAGGCGATTGCACAATCAGGTTGCACAGTGTGTGGTCACCATAAGGCTGGATTCACACCTAGGCAATTTTAGTGGTTTTGGCAGAATTGCAGTACAGAACGAGTTCCATAGGAAACCATGGGAAATGGACTGCAGTGCAAATCTGCAAAATGCATCGCTGTGAATCCAGGCTACAGGAGATTGCAACTTTAAGGCGATTGTAATCGGCACTGTCAGCAATCAGCCGGTCTCCATACACTGCAGTACAATGGGGTTGTACAATCGATCGGTCTCCATACACTGCAGTACAATGGGGTTGTACAATCGGTCGGTCTCCATACACTGCAGTACAATGGAGTTGTACAATCGGTCGGTCTCCATACACCGCAGTACAATGGAGTTGTACAATCGATCGGTCTCCATACACCGCAGTACAATGGGGTTGTACAATCGGTCGGTCTCCATACACCGCAGTACAATGGATCGGTCTCCATACACCGCAGTACAATGGGGTTGTACAATCGGTCGGTCTCCATACACTGCAGTACAATGGGGTTGTACAATCGGTCTCCATACACGGCAGTACAATGGAGTTGTACAATCGGTCGGTCTCCATACACTGCAGTACAATGGGGTTGTACAATCGGTCTCCATACACGGCAGTACAATGGAGTTGTACAATCGGTCGGTCTCCATACACCGCAGTACAATGGGGTTGTACAATCGATCGGTCTCCATACAATGCAGTACAATGGGGTTGTACAATCGGTCGGTCTCCATACACTGCAGTACAATGGGGTTGTACAATCGATCGGTCTCCATACACTGCAGTACAATGGGGTTGTACAATCGATCGGTCTCCATACAATGCAGTACAATGGGGTTGTACAATCGATCGGTCTCCATACACTGCAGTACAATGGGGTTGTACAATCGGTCTCCATACAATGCAGTACAATGGGGTTGTACAATCGATCGGTCTCCATACACTGCAGTACAATGGATCGGTCTCCATACACCGCAGTACAATGGATCGGTCTCCATACACCGCAGTACAATGGGGTTGTACAATGGATCGGTCTCCATACACCGCAGTACAATGGGGTTGTACAATCGATCGGTCTCCATACAATGCAGTACAATGGGGTTGTACAATCGGTCGGTCTCCATACACTGCAGTACAATGGAGTTGTACAATCGGTCGGTCTCCATACACTGCAGTACAATGGGGTTGTACAATCGATCGGTCTCCATACACCGCAGTACAATGGAGTTGTACAATCGGTACACAGATGAGAGAATAGAATGAAAAGTGAGAAGAAGAGGAAATACAAAGTAAGTTGATGGGAGATCCGGGTACTCACCCTGAGAAGAGCCCTGTGCCGCCTGGCAGCAGAGGATGAGCCCCAGGGAGAGGCAGAGCACGGCGATGCCCATGGTGAGCTCAGGAGCCCGGACAGATGACAGTCTGTGTGCCCTGCACTGCCCTCACACCCATCATCATCATCATCATGTGCCCCAGCACACCGCCTGCCAATCAACACTTCCCAGGCCACCGCCCCGCCCACCCCGGGGAGACTGCTTAATGACCACGCCCAACACACCACTCCTCTCCAGTGACAGCGGGACATCCACGCCCACCTCCGGGATCCGGCCACTCCCCGTGCCCCTGGAGCTGCCTGCCTCCCATTGGCTGCCTGGTCTGCAGCGTCTCTCCCCAGGAGGAAGTAGAGAACTCTGCCCGCAGACTGAGAGTGACGTTCACCCAGCATTCACCGCGTCCTGCCCCATAGACTTTCCATTACAGAGTGATTCTCCTCCAGTGTAATGATTCACGAATCTGCCCGGAGAAGGGGTAGATTAGGTGGGCTGTGCCCTAGGGAGGGGGTCAGACCCCAAATAATAATAATATTAGCAATAACAATGATAACGATAATAAGAAAGGAAAAGTAAAGACAATTTTTTTTTATAGAAAGAGAGAGTTATAACATTTTTACCATCTGTGTCCCCATTGGGGAGATTTCCCTTCACTTCCTGCCCCATAGCCAAACAGGAAGTGAGAGAAAGTCCCTCCAAAGTGAGGGAAATCCCTGCTGTTGGCAGAACTTGTGACCCCATTGGAAGATTTACCCCGGTGACCGCCCAAAATTCAGGATTCACTTTCACTCTCGGTGATAACAAAAAACAGGAGAAATAGAGAGGGCGAATCACCCTAAGAGGGGCACAGCCACTGACAGGGGCTCTAATCCCTCTCCACTCCATCCAAGGCTAAAATAGAAGGTTTGCCTTCATGGCCGGGTGACACTGCTGCGATCGCAGAGGTTGGATGCGATTCGCACCGCAGTGTAAGTCGCACGCCATCTCTGTGCAATGCACATTCACCCATAGAGATTGCATGGCTGAATTCACATTGCAATCGGAGCAAACTCACACAGGACCCCTTTTTTCGCATGGTCGTTCACTCTATGCGATCCGATTCCTGTGCGAGTTTGCAGTGCGATACGCGAATTGATCTGGGGGTGTCATTAGCTTTGTATTGACCTCCCCTCAGTTCCCACAGAGCAGTGTGACCTCCCGCCGGGGGACGTGCGATGCAGGAAACCGCAGAGGAATCGCAGGATTCCCGCATTGCTGCAGTGTGAACCGCCCTAAGGCCCTGTCACACTTGTGCGACTTGAAAGCCACGCAGTTTTACAGCGATTTTGATGCGACTTAAAGCAATGCCTGTGTAATCCTGAGGTCTATGGACCTCAAGTCGCATCAAAGTTGGACCAAAGTAACGCAGGGACTACTTTGAATTCGCTGTGACTTGAAGTCTCACAGATATGAACGGTACTCATTGGAAATCATGGGGTACGACTTGTCATGCGACTTTGCAGTCCCAAGTCACATAAGTGTGAAAGGGGCCTAAGTTATACTTTAGCCAGCTCACGCCAGTCTTATGACGTCCTCTGGGAATATGTCTCATGCGGGGGCCGCACTACAGGGCGATCCGTCACCGGCTGATGACTGATCAGTGTACCGGCCGGCACCATGTGATTGCTGGGAGGAATCACAGCAGGTCACATGACGGTTGTAAACAATGGACGGCTTCCTTTCATGCCATTCATTGTGTACAATTGTGTTGCTAGCTGTGATTGGTCACAGTGATCACATGGTACTGAAAGGGCCAATCACAGCCCATCTGTAACATGTACAGTATCTCACAAAAGTCAGTACACCCCTCACATTTCTGTAAATATTTTATTCTATCTTTTCGTGTGATAAAATAAAAAGGTAAAGTAGTGAGTGTACAGCTTGTATAACAGTGTAAATTTGCTGTCCCCTCAAAATAACTCATGACACAGCCATTAATGTCTAAACCGCTGGCAACAAAAGTGAGTACACCCCTAAGTGAAAATGTCCAAATTGGGCCCAATTAGTAATTTTCCCTCCCTGGTGTCATGTGACTCAGTGTTACAAGGTCTCAGGTGTGAATGGGGAGCAGGTGTGTTAAATTTGGTGTTATCATTCTCACTCTCTCATACTGGTCACTGGAAGTTCAACATGGCGCCTCATGGCAAAGAACTCTCAGAGGATCTGAAAAAAAGAATAGTTGTTCTACATAAAGATGGCCTAGGCTCTCTAGATCTCTTGTCTCGTCCTCCCATACTCACCTCCAGCACTTCTCCCAAGCCTCTCCCACCCTCTGGCACTCCCTACCCTACTTTTAGACGATCCCTGAAAACCCTTCTCTTTAGAGAAGCCTATCCTGCCCCCACGTAACAACTGTACTTTTATTTTCTCCATCAGCTCATTGCCCACAGAGTTCCTACCTTTTGTATCATTTGACCCGCCTTCTTAGATTGTAAACTCTAATGAGCAGGGCCCTCTGATTCCTCCTGTATTGAATTGTATTGTTTGCCCTCATGTTGTAAAGCGCTGCGTAAACTCAGCAGTTTGCTCAGTGCTTTATAACATGAGGGGAGGCAGTGCCATTACAATACACTTCAATACAGGAGGAATCTGAGGGCCCAGCTCATTAGCATTCAGGATATAAACCCTGAACTACAGCAACAACAAAATTTGTATTATTATTTTTATTGTTTTTATCATTTTTATATTATTTTATCATATTACTTTTATCATTATTATCATTTTTATTATTATTATCCACTTGAGCTCCAGAAGGTCTTACCCCCCTTCATGACCATATTCAGCACTGCGCTACTTTAACTGGCAATTGCGTGGTCATGCAACGCTGTACCCAAATGAAATTTATATTATTTTTTTTCACACAAATAGAGCTTTCACTTGGTGGTATTCACTCACCACTGGAGTTTTTTATTATTTGAGCTATAAAAGCACAAAAACCTGACAAACATTTTGCAAGATCGGTATCCAGCCTGCGCCATGCAGCCTGTGCCCCCTGTGCCATCCAGCCTGCGTCCCCTGTGCCATCCAGCCTGCGTCCCCTGTGCCATCCAGCCTGTGCCCCCTGTGCCATCCAGCCTGTGCCCCCTGTGCCATCCAGCCTGCATCCCCTGTGCCATCCAGCCTGCGTCCCCTGTGCCATCCAGCCTGCGTTCCCTGTGCCATCCAGCCTGTGCCATCCAGCCTGTGTCCCCTGTGCCATCCAGCCTGTGCCCCTTGTGCCATCCAGCCCGCGTCCCCTGTGCCATCCAGCCTGTGCCCCCTGTGCCATCCAGCCTGCGTCCCCTGTGCCATCCAGCCCGCGTCCCCTGTGCCATCCAGCCTGCGTCCCCTGTGCCATCCAGCCTGTGTCTCCTTGATCCAGCCGATCACTCATCGTGTAAAGAATTAATCCAGCTTGTGCTGTGTTTGGCTGCAGTAGCTCCGGGTTCTGCTTCCTATGCCTGAAACCGGAGCATGCTCAGTAGTAGAACTAGAAGGCGATACCTTCTTTCATGAGATACTGATTTTGCTGTTACAACGGTTCACACAGTCCGCGTCCCTGTGCAATTCCTGCGCGTTTAAGTGCGGTGCAATGGATTCATTCATTCAAATGGGCTGGAACCTCACTGGATCGCAAAAAATAAAAGCATGCACTACTTTTAAAAACGCACTGCAACCGAATTGCATGGTACTGCAGCACTATTCGATCGGGTGTAGGCAAACGCACTTGGTATGCATGCAAGCAGGTAAGGTTGGCTAGTCTGACACTAGGTGGCTCTGTCCCAGAATAGTGTGTGGTAACAGAGAATAGTGTAGTCAGGTGCTAGGTCCCTTTTAGCAAGTGCCCTCCTGTAGTGATGTCACAAGTGAGTCAGTGGGCATATATATGCCAGATTGGGAAGAGCCCAGGGCAGGCAGGGCACGGGAGCTAGAGACCCCACCAGCATGCAGATGTAGCCAGCTAATGTAGAGGCCCTGAGCAGGGCAGAGGTTGGCAGGGTGAGATAGTTCTGCACCCAGAAGAGCAAGCTGTAGCCTTCCTGTCCCTTTTGGTGATGGAGGCTAGAGCAGGTTGCAAAAGGCCTTTCAGACCAGGCCAAGTGTTCTCTGCAGTGAGTTCTACCCCCATGGAGGACCTGGGGGAAATGAACTGAAGCTAGTGGTGCAGCTAGAGTGATCCTGTTTCTGGAATGACAAGCAGGGGGCCGTGAGCTGGATACATAGAGGAGGAGATAGACTGTGCAAAGGGAAGATGGCGTAAGGGTGTTAGGAAATTACTGTTTGCCAGTTTTGTAGTCCGACTCCATGGAGTCCCCATCAATATTGTCTTGGACCAAGGAGTCCAATTCACCTCCAGGTTTTGGAGAGCCCTGTGCTCATCCCTAGGAATCAAGCTGTCATATTCCTCTGCATACCACCCCCAGACTAATGGGCAAACGGAGAGAACAAACCAAACGCTGGAGCAGTACATCCAATGTTTTTCCTCCTTCTCCCAGGATGACTGGGTTTCTCTGTTACCATTGGCCGAGTTTGCGTTTAACAACTCTATCCACTTGGCCACCAAACAGTCTCCATTTTGGGCCAACTATGGGTTCCACCCCACATTTCTTCCTGCCCTGTCCATGGAGAACACAGTTCCAGCGGCCCAAAGGGCAACAGACTTTTTTGAGACCAATAACAAGCTTCTACAGGACACCCTATCCAGGACTCAGGAAGTGAATAAGGAGACCTTCAACAAGAGAAGGCGGGGAGAGCTAGATTTGCAGCCTGGCCATCAAGTCTGGCTTTCCACCTGGAACCTGAAATTAGCCTGCCCGTCTAAAAAGTTGGGGCCAAGGTTCATTGGGCCTTTTTCCATTAAGAGGAAAATTAATATGGTGGCGTTTGAACTTGACCTTCCCTCTTCACTGCTCATCCACCCGGTCTTCCACTGTGCTCTGTTGAAACCAGCGGTTCCAGATCCCTTTCCGGGACGAAGTAAGGACCCACCTGAACCAGTGTTGGTAAATGGAGAGGAGGAGTTTGAGGTGGAGGCCATCATGGACTGCCGAAAAAGAGGCGGTTCTACCCAGTATCTTGTTGCCAGAAGCAAATATTCATGCAGAGGAACTGATTAAAGCCTTCAAAAGGAACCGCCAAGAAAGAAGTGTCCGTTCGGGCATCCGGAGGCTGCCCCTTAGGGGGGGCAATGTTAGGAAATGACTGCCGGTTTTGCGCATTCGCGCGTGCTCGTGCACGCGCTCCCGTGCGCGTGCACACGCCAGAAACGCGGCAAGAGGCCCCATTTAAGCTCACAGGGCCCAGCAGTTAGTGCTGTCCATTCTACAGCGTGGGTGTGTTCCTGAGCGACCTGATTTCCTGTTTATCTGATTCTGTGACCTGTCTTGACCTTGACCTTGTTGATTTCTGCCTGCACCAACCCCCAGCTTGCCCACGACAACTCTTCTGCCTGATCCTTTTGTACTTCCGCTGCCAGCCTGTTGATGACCCTGCCTGCACCTGACGACCCCTCTGGTTGAACCCTTTGTACCGCATTGTCTGCCTGCTACCAACCCGGCCTGTATGACCATCCGTTACCTGCACGAGCTTCACTGGACCATCCATATCACCACCAGGGATCCTGTCCAGCCCTCATGCCCCCCTGAGCTCCTGGGCTCCCTGTCTGCTCTACCGGGGACCCTCGAACCAGGGCCGCAAGAGTGGTTGCTTCCTGCACAAGACAGACTCCACCACCAGGTGCGTGACAAAGGGTGATGGTGTAAGGGTGTTTCCTGCTTTCACATAATGACTGCTGTGGTTCATCCAATATAGGTGATTGACAAAGAAATGACAAGTAACCCCGGATAGTATGTATATGTGATGTGACTGGCTACTGCCATCTTCTGAAGAAACACCAGTAAAGTGCAGAAACTGTACTATTGGTTTGGACATTCCTCTCTTGAATATAAAGACTAATGGCCAGGGGATGTCATGGAGGGACTATGGCATGGAGTTTGGCACAATATGGCGGAGATGGAAGGTCTACAAGTAGGTGGGTTGCTGTTCCATCAAGAAGTGGATTGGGCAGTTTTATCTCATTGCCTCCCTCTCCTCATCTACATAACATAGGGGTGAGTTCTGTAGTCTACAGGAAAAACTGGGAACAATGTGTAACTGATTACAGTGCAGCAGAGAGCATAGGAAGTTATCAGATCGCTGGATTTCTGATATAACATCTTAAATGGAATATTTTGCAGATTAAAAGGGAGCAAATAAGAGAAGTTCATTGTATAGGTTTACATAGACTTTAATCTCGGTCTTCCGGGTTCTCTCTTGATCTATTTCCTCCACCGTGATGAAAAATGTCCTGAAGCTGGGATGATCAACCTTTATGCTTCCTGTGGGAAACAAGGAAGAAGGCGCCTCTAAGTGCAGACTGATATGTAAAACATTTATTAAAACTGCCAAATGGCAACTCACATTTAAAAGTATTAGGATTAGGCAAATCAAATAGGGACATCCGTCCCACCAGCAACAGATGACCATCACTTCACTCCACTATTCCAGGGATCTGTAGCTGCTGCCGTCAGGTATATGGAAGAAGGCGTCCAGAGCCGGCCGTGTATGGGCGCCAAACCGAGGCTCGGAACGCAGATGCTCACAGGCTCTGACCAACTCTTGCGTCATGCCCAGAGTCTCTGATCATCTCTTGTATCATGTCAACAGTCTCTGACCAACTCTTGTATCATGTCATCAGTCTCTGACCACCTCTTGTATCATGTCAACAGTTTCTGACCATCTCTTATATCATGTCAGCAGTCTCTGATCATCTCTTATATCATGCTCACAGTCTCTGACCATCTCTTATATCATGTCAGCAGTCTCTGATCATCTCTTATATCATGCTCACAGTCTCTGACCATCTCTTATATCATGTCAGCAGTCTCTGACCATCTCTTATATCATGTCAGCAGTCTCTGATCATCTCTTATATCATGCTCACAGTCTCTGACCATCTCTTGTGTCATGCCCGCAGTCTCTAATCATCTGTTGTATCATGTATACAGCCTCTGACCATCTCTTGTTTCATATCTGCAATCTCTGACCATCTCTTGTATCATCTCCATAGTCTCTAATCATCCTTTGTATCATGCCTTCAGTCTCTGACCATCTCTTGCATTATAGTCTTTGACTATATCCTATTGTGTGTCTGCTGTCTCTGAGACTGATTGTTCCCTTAATATTTTGTGTGACCCTTTGGTGATGTTGGGGGCCACACTTGAGGCTCCCCAATATGAGAAAGTTGGCCACCACTTCTTTATATTGTAAAGCGCTGCACAAATTGTTGATGCCGTATAAATTCCATGCAATAATAATAGGATTAAATGGCATGTGGTCAAACCACAGGGAAAATGCACAACAAATGCATGCAAACTCACAAGAGGTACTTTTAAATGTTATCTACCAGAACATAAGTGTAGGAGTACTGAATACACATGTCCAGTAAACTGTAATCAATTGCAACTGGGTAACCGCTGTTAATAAATTTAGCTGTATTATTGCTCCATCTTGTGGTATAAATAGAGAAGACAGGCAGGAAATGCAGATTTTATTTGTTTTTCTCATTTTATAGTACTTAAACATTTTTTTCCAGTGAGCATTATGGGTAATGATGAGGGAATCTTACTGTAATCTGAAACATCCTGTGTTTTGGTCTGTTTTACAGGGTGGACTGTTTGACTTGGACCCCTAACTTAAGTCTTAAAGAGATCGGACGTCCCTGGTTTCCAAGGCAGGGTTGCCACATCATCCCTTTAATCCAGGACACGTACTAATTGCACAGGTTCTGTGACTGATCAAGGTGGTAATTAGGCCTCATACACACGGGCGTTTGCAAAAAAATTAGCAAAACGCCGGACCTGAACATCAGGGAAAAAAGTTGACGTCAATGCACGTTTTTTCTTGCTAGCTTTCAGCGGCGTTTTCTGCCTCTATTCAAAATCAATGGTTCCCTATGGGAGCCCATTGATTTGAATAGAAGCCGCACCAGAAGTCGGATCACGGTGATCCAACTTGCGGCGCAACTTGTGTGCTAGGTGTCTTAAAGGGGAACCCCCGCAAAAAAATTGCGTGGGGTTCCCCCCCCCCCCAGAGCATACCAGGCTCTTCGATCTGGCATGGATTTTAAGAGGAGCCCCCACGCCAAAAAAACAGCATAGGGTCCCCCCCAAAATCCATACCAGACCCTTATCCGAGCATGCAGCCTGGCAGGCCAGGAAAGGGGGTGGGGACGTGCAAGCGCCCCCCCCCCCTCCTGGACCATACCAGGCCGCATGCCCTCAACATGGGGAATATGGGTGCTTTGGGGCAGGGGGGGCTCTGCTCCCCCCACCCCAAAGCACCTTGTCCCCATGTTGATGGGGACAAGAGCCTCTTCCCGACAACCCTGGCCGTTGGTTGTCGGGGTCTGCGGGCGGGGGCTTATCAGAATCTGGAAGCCCCCTTTAATAAGGGGGCCCCCAGATGCCAGGCCCCCCACCCTATGTAAATGGGTATGGGGTACATCGTACCCCTACCCATTTACCTGGGGGAAAAAAAGTGTACAAAAAAAAAACACTACGCAGCTTTTTAAAATATTTTATTAAATCTGCTCCGGCATCTTCTGCCCTCTCTTCTCCCTCATCTTTTTTCTTCAGCTCTTTTGCGGGGTCTTCTGTCTTCTGAGGGGTCTTCTGCTCTTTTGCTGCTGTCTCACCGGCTAGCTTCTCCTGCCGCTGCTTCTTCTTCTTCTCCTCCTTCTTCTTCTGGAGATGTTGACTCGTCGCTCTCTTCCACTCGAATGCCGGGTCCGTGCTGCGCGGTTGCCTTATATTGGCATGGGGCAAGGCCACATGATGATGTCATCATGAGCCCCACCCCATGATGTCACATCCTGGGGCGGGGCTGTGATGTGATGCCCCGCCCCAGGATGGGACATCATGAGGGTGGGGCGCATGATGACGTCATTGTGTGGCCCCGCCCCATGCCAATATACGGCAACCACGCAGCACAGACCCGGCATTCGAGTGGAAGAGAGCGACGAGTCAACAACTCCAGAAGAAGAAGGAGGAGAAGAAGAAGAAGCAGAGGTGGGAGAAGCTAACCGGGGAGACAGCAGCAAAAGAGCAGAAGACCCCGCAGAAGACCCCGCAAAAGAGCAGAAGAAAGAAGACGAGGGAGAAGAGAGGGGAGAAGATGCCGGAGCGGATTTAATAAAATATTTTAAAAAGCTGTGTAGTGTTTTTTTTTTTGTACACTTTTTTTCCCCCCAAGTAAATGGGTAGGGGTACGATGTACCCCATACTCATTTACATCTTATTAAAGGGGTCTTCCAGATTCCGATTGTCCCCATAAACATGGGGACAAGGTGCTTTGGGGTGGGGGGCACAGAGCCCCCCCTGCCCAAAAGCACCCATACTCCCCATGTTGAGGGCATGCGGCCTGGTACGGTCCAGGAGGGGGGAGGCGCTTGCTCGTCCCCACCCCCTTTCCTGGTCTGCCAGGCTGCATGCTGGATAAGGGTCTGGTATGGATTTTGGGGGGTCCCTATGCCGTTTTTCTGGCATGGGGGCTCCTCTTAAAATCCATGTCAGATCGAAGAGCCTGGTATGCTCTGGGGGGGGGACCCCACGCAAATTTTTTGCGGGGGTTCCCCTTTAAGACACCTAGCGCACAAGTCGCGCCGCAAGTCGGATCACCGTGATCCGACTTCTGGTGCGGCTTCTATTCAAATCAATGGGCTCCCATAGGGAACCATTGATTTTGAATGGAACGCCTGACGAGGCTTAACTCTGTGTATACAACGTCGAGCAACGTTATTGATCGTTTTGCCGGCTCGGCGTCAAAAAAGCCATGACGCTGCAGCTTCAGAACGCACTGGTCCCGCGTTCTAGCTACAGCTCACTAACGCCGACGCCCTCTACTGCTCAAAAACGTCAACGTTTTAGAGGGCCATTGAATAATATGGAGAGCAGCAAAAAATGCCCAAAAAACGTGGCATTACAAAACGCCCGTGTGTATGAGGCCTAAAACTCACTTGCTGCCTCATCTGCATTAAATTAGCCTCAGAACCTGTGCAATTCATATGTGTCTTGGATTAAAGGGAGGATGTGGCAACCCTATTCCAAGGACAGTCTCCTATTTCTCATATGAAAAAAAAAGTGTCCCAGATTTCATCCAGAGATCGGCAAGGTGTCCGCTCCCGGACACCAGTGTCCTCCACCACTGCCTGAGGTGTCCGCGGCCGCCTCAGACTTTTTTTTTTAAATTGTGTGTCTCCTGTCTCCTCCTAGGCGTAATGTCGCACTGTATGACTGGACGCACGGCGCCGCCCACTCCTCCTCCTGAGTGATCTCTCTCACTCTGACACTGAGCCTGAGGGAGGGGCTGGCGGCAGCGGCCTGGGAGAGGAGACGTCACTGCTGTGTGACTGTGGAGGAGTGTGCCAGGGAGTGAGCGGGGGACTCGGGAGACTGAGACTGACTAGCGGTGGCACTGTCTGTGACTGGCGGGAGAGAAGAACAGGGGGACTGGACGGGACGTGGGGACGTGGGGGCGGTGGTGACCGGTCTGGTGACACTGCTTGGTGGTGAGACTCTGTGTGTCTATGTGGATCGGTGGATGATTGAAGAAGTTCTCTAGCACCTCAGCAGCGGGCCCTGCCCCAGTCAGCCTAGTCCCAGTCAGCCCAGTCCCAGTCAGCCCAGTCCCAGTCAGCCCAGTCCCAGTCAGCCTAGTCCCAGTCAGCCTAGTCCCAGTCAGCCCAGTCCCAGTCAGCCTAGTCCCAGTCAGCCCAGTCCCAGTCAGCCCAGTCCCAGTCAGCCTAGTCCCAGTCAGCCTAGTCCCAGTCAGCCCAGTCCCAGCCAGCCCAGTCCCAGCCACCCATTCCCAGCCAGGCTCAGTCCTAGCCAGCCCAGCCCCATCCCAGCAAGCCCAGTCCCAGGCAGCCAAGTCCCAGGCAGACCCCAGCCCATTCCCACGCAGACTTCAGCCCAGTCCCTCCGTCCCAGCCAGCCCAGTCCCAGCCAAGCTCAGTCCCAGCCAGCCCAGTCCCAGCCAGCCCAGCCCAGTGCCAGCCAGCCCAGCCCCGTCAGCCCAGCCCAGTCCCAGGCAACCCAGTCCCAGCCAAGCTCAGTCCCAGCCAAGCTCAGTCCCAACCAAGCTCAGTCCCAGCCAAGCTCAGTCCCAGCCAGCCCAGTCCCCGCCAGCAAAGTCCCAGTCAGCCCAGTCTCAGCCATCCCAGTGCCAGGCAGCCCAGTCCCAGCCAGCCCTGACTCGAACCGACCCTGACTCGAACCAACCCTGACTCGAACCGACCCTGAC
>BLSH010028355.1:1077766-1093956 GCA_018402905.1 Glandirana rugosa | reverse complement strand
CAGCCCAGTCCCAGGCAGCCCCCAGTCCCAGCCAGCCCAGTGCCAGGCAGGCACCAGCCCAGTCCCAAGCAGATCCCAGCCAGCCCAGTCCCAGGCAGTTACCAGCCCAATCTCAGGCAGACCCCAGCCCAGTCTCAGCCAGCTCAGCCCCCAGGCAGGCCACAGCCAGCCCCAGTCCCAGCAGGCAGGCCTCAGTCCAGTCCTAGGCAGGCCAGAGCCAGCCCTAGCCCAGTCCCAGGCAGGCCCCAGCTTTATAACCGTATGCCACAAGCAGTCTTGATATAAATGTTATTTTAAATGTTTTTGTGGTTGTAGAGCTAGGCCAGAGAGTAGACAGTGTTTTTTTGAAGGTTTTAAGTTGAAATGTACCTTAGTGTCCTTCACTAAGGTCTGTACTTTGGAAAATGTCCGCCACAGCTTTGGTCCGTGCCTATCCCTGATTTCATCCCTGGT
Source organism: Glandirana rugosa (assembly GCA_018402905.1). Taxonomy (NCBI): domain Eukaryota; kingdom Metazoa; phylum Chordata; class Amphibia; order Anura; family Ranidae; genus Glandirana; species Glandirana rugosa. The sequence continues at coordinate 1,093,503 of BLSH010028355.1, read as the reverse complement.
TAAGAATGAACCCTGATTTCTTTTCAGTTTTGATAATGGTGTCCCCGGTCTGGGAGGTTGTGGATTAATCTGTCTTAGCAACATTTATGTGACTGGCCTTGAGCAGAGCCCGGCTGTGTCTGGGGGTTATTGATATCACATGCTACCTAGTGGCCTACCCAGTCCCTCCCCTCTTGTCTTGTGTATACTTAATGCGGGTGATAAGGATATAGATTATTTGCTGCCTTGCTCTTGCTTGTGATGGTGTCCTGCAGTGCACACATGGGCCTGTAGTTGGTAAGCTAACACTAAACTAGAGTACAGGGCTAGGACATGGGGGTGGATGGGCATCCAGGAGGAGCAGCTGCTCCATGCATAATCTTTTTTTTTTTTCTTCAATTTTTATTGAGTTTTAGAATAAGCACAAAGTAGAAACAGAACAAATTGTGGGTGCCGCCGCATACAGTTAAACAATTGAATACACATGACAAATATAAGGCAATCCATCTTAGAAGTAGCAAGAGTAAATACTCACATAGACGTATCAGGCATACCACACAAAGAAAAGAAAACACGTAGTAACTTCCTAAGAAGTCCAAAGAACATATTAGGGATTATTCAGAGATAACATTTCAGTAATTATCTAAGGGGGTATACTATTGATGGTGGGGGCAGTTGTGTCAGTTGACCCATGGTTTCCATAACCGCTCAAAGAACTGGAAAGTCTGTGATTGCAGCGCTAGTGCCCTTTCTAATACACTGAGCAAAATTATAAATGCAACACTTTTGTGTTTGCCCCTATTTATCATGAACTGAACGAAAAGATCTACGACTTTTTCTATGTACACAAAAGTGTTGCGTTTATCATTTTGCTCAGTGTAAGTAGTTTTGGTGCATAATATTGACAGCTTCTGATGGGTTACAGGTTAGGTTCAGTTTCCAGTGTCTCGTAATTATTAATTTAGCGGCCAAGAGAATGTGGGCGGAAATTTTCCGATAAGCCACAGGGAAAGATTCAATCCCCAGGCCCAGAATGGCCAATGCCAGGTTAGGAGGGGTGACAAAAAAAATCATTTGAAAGATTTTCCGCCAGAAGCTGTGAATATTTTTGCAGGAACAAAGAATTTGCAGAAGTCTGCCCACTGAACCGCAGCCTCTCCAGCTAAGGGAGGAGGATTTAGCAGACATTTTTGCCAACTTGTATGGAGTCAAGTACCATCTTGTCCATATTTTAAGGGTCAACTCCCAGTGATTAGCACAATGTGTGATGGACTCGTTGAACCTAATTGCTTTAAGCCATCGGTAGTCAGAGGAGACTTGGAGCTCTGCTTCCCATTTGAGCAAAGGGCTGGTCTTTCCAAATAGCTGCTTGTTATGGTGGGTCTTGTAGAATAGTGAAATGCCTTTAGAGACCTTTGTCAGGTTGGAAAGAAATTTCCAAAACTTGGAATGAAGATGTAGAGAAGGAGACGGAGTGGTCAATAGAATATGATAAAGTCTAAGGAGGATGAAATAGAGTTGTTTAGGTCGTTTGTATTTGTTCAGTAGAGCCAGAGGGAGCTCTGGTAAACCTTGAATATAGAGGTCATCCATCCAGTGGATACCAAACTGGTCTAAGTCTATTGGGGGTAGGTGCAGAATTAGTTGGGACAGTATTGAAATGGGAAATTGATTGTTTTGTCGGTCTGTCACCTCACCAGCGGAATGCATGAATAAAGTTTTAATGTGGGGAAAATGCTGTGTGGCTGTGTGTAAATCAGTAGCAGTGCACCAGTGGTACTACTATACTGAACTGGTTTGGGACTGGAGAGCCCTCTGCTGGCAGCCACCTCTAAAGGCAGCCTGGAACATGACCTTCCACAATAAAGCGAAGTTCCAACCTTTTAAAAGTCAGCAGCTAGACTTTTAATAATTGGACACTCACCTGTCCCACACTCCAGCAATGCGGCTGCCCGAAGCCTCGCTCTTCTCCCCCCGGTGCCGGCATAACAAGTATGCGCTAGCCGCACTGCAGCACTGTGAATGGCCAGTGTATCTTCTGTGAGGTGTCCCAGAAGATCGCCGGGTGGGAGGGAGGAAAGATGAATTTCCTTCTAGTTCCCCGGAGCCAGAAGAGGAAGTGTGACCTGGGACCCTGTAACAGCAGGGTCCCCAATCCCCCTCCAAAAAATGACATGCCGATTGTGGCATGTCAGGGGGTCACCTTCCCTTAAAGGGGAAGTTCCACTTTTGGGTAGAACTCCGCTATAAATGTATTCTGGTGATTGTCTGTGCAGAGAGGCATGGGGGGTGCTGGAGACGTGACATGCTCCATCTGATGCCACACACTCATCCCCTTCCTGCAAGTATATGGTCCTCTCCTGTACTGGCATTGCTTACTCTGATTTTACTGCACACAGTGAAATTTTCACAATGTGCATTAGGAGCTGCAGCAAATCAGACAGAGCCCACTGCATTTCCTGGCTGGAGGATGTCCAGCTTCATCTTGCTTTTTCCTTCCCAGCCTGACCATCTGTGGCCTGTCTCTTTTAGTCATTGGATTTCAGTTCTAAGAATATATAGAGGCTCATCAATGGTGGTCTGTATGTAAATCCAGCCTGCCTAGGAATGCCCACTCATCCAGATGACCTTCACTCATTAAGGCATTTTGATATTTCCATAACTCCCCCAAGAGCCAGCCCATTGCTTGAATCAGGACTGGGGTTCTCGAAAAGGTGCAGTGATGTTTTCAGAAAGCTATGTACAGCACCCTGCTGGCCCCTCCCACCATCCATGATCTATCTGCATTGCAAAAGAAACACAGAGTCCCATTGATGAAGTCACTGGATCTTACAGTGACGGCCCATCCATATGGGGTGCAGGGGCGCCCCCCTAATCCATGCGCCTGGCCCCTAATCTACATGCAGGGCATGGGACACATTGATTTCAATGAGGTTTTTTTTTTACACACATGATTAGAGCCTGAGGTTCTAATTGGCTTCAAAAAAGGGTGGGCTCGGGGTGCAGAGCACTGTGCCTTGAGCCCACCCAGTTGTGTGACAATAGCAAATTAATATTCACTATTGCCTACCTGATTTTCCTCCTGGGTAATCAGGAAGTGGGTCCTGAGACCTGATTGGTCAGGGAGTCTTAGGACTCCTGGCCAATCGGGTCTCAGGACCCACTTCCTGTTCGGCCGGGAGGAGAAGCAACGGCCCCCAGCGAAGGAGTAGCTGGGGTAAGGAGCAGCAGCCCTTATCATCTGCCTCCTAAGGTAAGGAGGCCTCTCATTGCCACCTTCCTGTCTGTCTCCCGTACAGAGGGTGGGGGTGATCGCCGCCTTCCCGTGCATTTGCTTCCGCCCCAAATATTGAGCACCAGCCGCCACTGGGATCTGAAATAAGACATGTAATGAAAACTGAATACTGTTGGACCTTTATGCTGCCTTTGATACAGTTGACCTCACGTTCTTCCTTAAACGCCCAAGTTCTTGTCCTCCAACCAAGACTCTACACTTCTTGGTTCTCCACTTACCGTCTCTTACATAAAGAAGCACAGAGACCCAGTGATAACATCACTGGGTCTAAAATAAGGTATATGATGAAAACAGATATGTTTTATTAAAAAAAAAATGGTACCATGTTGATGAGGTGCGAAAATGAGGAACTAGTGAAGGCAAAATATAAAGATTTTTACCTCCTACCAACCTGGTGAACTGTCTGTGACACCCTGTCTATGTGCTAGGATGACTGACAGCACTGCAGTAAGGCACAGTATACAGCAGGGAAGTTGGGGTGAGTTTGAAAGTTGGGTTCCCCGGCATTACTGGCAGCTTTCGCCCCGCTCACCGTGGTGTGTCACAGAGGTGGGGATAAACAGAACCAAGCATGGGTTTATATAAGCATCATCGGCCGTGAGTAGAAACAATACAGGCTTATGTAATGGATATTAATGAAGACTATGAGCTGGTGGTGTGATGATGGAACGAAAAGGAAGAGAGAAGCATACAAATACATGTAAAAAATGAAAAATATCATATAATGAGAAATTAGGAAAAAAAATAAGATGAGAGAATGAAACGAATAAAGAATAAGAATAAGTATAAAATGGGAATGAAAAAAAACAAAACAAAAGAAAAAAGAAGAATGGCACAGAAGTAAAAAAAAAGTTAATGAAAAGAAACTCGAGAATAAAAAAATAAAAAAGAGTTAAAATAAAAACAAATGAAAAATAAAATTGATAAAAGAAAAAAAAATGAAAAAAAAATAAAATAAAAAAGTTAAATGTGCTGAAAAATAGTGAAAAATATGCATGCGACAAAAAAAGAGGAAACTGTGAAATGATTGCTGTGAAAAGAATTGTATTTATTTGCAAGAGATATATGAAAAAAAGGAAGATGAAAAATAAAAAATGAGAATTAAAAATGTATATATACTGTATAAAATCAAATAAAAACCTCCTCAGGGACATCATGTAGGACAGCAGATAAGAGGAAAAAAGTGATTCTTACATTTATGTATATTCCCAAGTGTGGGGGGCGAGAGGGAAAGGTGAAAAGGGGAAGAGGAGGGAAGGAGGAGGGGATTAGGGGGGAGGAGGGAGGAGGCTCCATTCTTAGTAATGAGTGACGTCCCACTCATAATTTAGTCTCTTTGGAATATGTGTATCCAAATTACATATCCAATATACTTCTCTTTTGCAGAGCAGAAAAAAGCGAACACCCCCTCCAGCCGGAATATCCACACGCTCTTTAACTTGAACCTTGAGGGAATTGGTATCCAAACCATGTTGGGATCTGAAGTGTCTGGCAAAGTTGGCTTTTTTGTTTGTATTAATATTGGAAATGTGGTAATCTGTCACAGAGGCGCCTGGTTGTGCGTCCAACATACTGAATATTACATTTTGTACATTATATTTCCCTTACCAGTTTGATCAAACATCAAATAAAAAAAGTTTGGCCTGCTAAAGGGTTGAATTGATTATGGTGTGATGTGTTTCAGGTAAAGCAGAACCAACGTGAATATTAGAAGGGTGTACCGAGAACATGGGTTCAAGAGCTGTTCTATCCCTGGATGCTGCTAAGGCCTTTGATTGCTTGGAATGGATTTACCTCTGGCGGGTCCTGGAAAAATTTGGATTTGGTCCCTCTTTTGTTAGGTGGGTTAAAACCTTATATAATGCCTCTAGGGCATGAGTCAAGATTAATTAGTGTCCAGAGGGGTTTCAACTGCAGAGGGGGATGAGAAGGTGCCCCTTATCTCACTTGCTCTTCGCTTTGGCGATGGAGCCCCTTGCAATGATGATCAGAACCTCGCTGAATATACAGGGCTTCTGTAGAGCAACGGGAGAGGAAAAAATTGCTCTATACGCGGACGACCTCCTGTTAGTCTTGGGGGATACCCAGGGGTCGTTAGCATCAACAATAGAGCTGGTAAAGGAATTTGGACTCTTCTCAGGTTTAAAAATAAATTGGGAGAAGTCGGCACTCCTGCCGCTAGACCCCATGAGACTCCCTCTGCCATTGGTAGGGGCACATTTAAAACTGGTAGATAAACTAAAATATTTGGGTATTGTACTCTCAAAAGACCCCAAACATTATAAACAATAATTTAGTCCCTCTGCTAAACAAATTTAAATGAAAAAGAAAAATATGGAGACATCTTCCTTTATCAGCTGCAGGTAGATGTAGTCTGCTTAAAATGGTTTGGATGCCGCAATTGATATGTATCCTGCATAATTCCCCATTATGGTTGTATAAAAACTGGTTTAAAAAAATTGACACCCTGTTTAGGGACTTAATATGGAATAAGGACACCGCGAGTATTAGCTTGAATACATTACAACTACAAATAGAGGAGGGGAGAGTTGCCTTACCCCACCCCAGGAATTTTCCTAGCAGCTCAATTACAGTATAAGGTTGGATGTGGCGTACGGGGAGGAAAGGATACAAACAGCCAGATAATGTTAACAAACTCTCTACATAATAAGTTAATAGACGCACTGGAAGCAAAATCTTTTTATCCAACAGCCCCCACTGTAACAATGGCTATGAAGTTGTGGGATACGGTTAAAGCGCAGTTGGGGTATGGGACCTTTTCAAAATACACCCCCTTATGGAACAATAATAAGTTAAAAGAACTGCAGGTAATGGGGAAAATGAAAGAATGGGAGTTGCGAGGTATCAATCGGCTCAGCCAGTTAAATACAGATAGCAGATTAAAATCTTTTACTGAATTGAGGGGGGAGTTTGACATCCCCAAGCAATCTTTTTTCAGATTTTTACAAATTAGGCATGCATTAGAAGCACAGTTTAAAGATCAGCCCATGGAGTGGAGTGAGATACCTATCCTTCAAAAAATAATAAAACCAATTCCATATAAAGGAGTAATCTCAGATCTATACAGGGATATATGTAAAAGATTAAGAGAGATTGGGGGAGAACCCCCTACTAGAAGAAATAGGGAAGAAGACATAGGGGAGATAACTATAGAGCAGAGGAAGGGTATCCTAAAAACATGTGCACTGGTACTAATGTCCCCCTCACCAAAAAATGTCTCATTCGTATCAACTACATAGGGTCTACTACACCCTGCAGAAACGATTTCAGTTTGGAAAGAGGCAAGACGATAGGTGCCCTTGATGCCATGGGAAAGGGGATCTTATACATATGGTATGGAGGTGTCCCAAACGTTTTAGATATAAGGAGGAAGTTATAGGTACTATTAATAGGGTCCTTGGTGTCACGTTGGGAATGGAAGTTAGATTATGCATTTTGGGTAGTATTGAGAGGGGGAGTAAAGAATAAACTCCCAAAAGCTATAGTGGGATGCTTGTTCCAAGCCAGGAAATCGATTGCCCAAAGATGGCAATCTATTTGCCCCCCCAACCATGGAAGAATGGGTCAACATGGTTAATGAAACAATATGGTAGGAGAGAGGGACTTATGTGAAGAGAGGTAAGCTTGATAAATTTGGAAATAAATGGGGACCCTGGCTGAGAGAAATGGACCATGCAGGTCGTTAATTAACAACATAGGTGCCAAAAGAGGATACATGGGATGTGTGAATTGATTTGAATGGATTGAGTATAAGGCATAAGTACAGAATGAATGGAGATGTGTGAAAGGGTAAAAATGAAAAGAACATTAGAGAACAAGATATAGACTCACAAGTAGGCTTCTCCTTTTTTTGTATTTTTATGGGGTGGTAAGGGAGGGGGGAGGGGTTGGTAATTAATGTTAATAATAAAGACTGAATATATAAAAAGAAGTAAGGAAAAAGAGAAAGAGGAAAGAAAAATAAAACATCACAATGATGTGACTAGGTAAGAGATGTATATGAACGTTAAACTGAAATTGGTCGCTTGTGGATGTCTACTGAAGTGGTATAAAAAAAAAAACAGAACTCAAACCCAAAAAAGCATTCTAAAAATGAACTGCCCATTAAAAGATAAAATAACAAAACCAGAATTATAAAATCTCAATCCAGGGATTTCAGCTGCAGTGCCCTTTTTCTGCCACTAGATGTCCTCAGTCAGCTATCTATATTTACATGGTCTGTGCAGTGGTTTTGCATAGAGCAGCCCAGATCCTTCTCTTCTCCCCACTCCTTGCCCCTCCCTCCCGTTGAGTGCCCCCACAGCAAGCAGCTTGCTACAGGGGCACCTGAGCCGAACCGCAGCTCTGTGTGTCACATCCCGCACATGCCCACCAGCCTGTGGCTGGAAAGTGAAACCCCAACAGCACAGTTATGAGCTCTTTGCTCTGTCACTCTGCACTCTTCTCCTGTCAACTTGCTTCTTGTCAGTAACATGAACTGACTGGCTCCTTATGCTGCTTCTTCCTCTCATGCACCAGCTCTGCTGTACAGGAGGCTCATACCAGGTCACACTCAGGTACTTATATTGCTTGTATTTTAAAAAAAAATACAAATTTCTTTTTATTCACGATTCGAGAGCTGCATTAATTTGTGTCATTTATATCTGTCTGGAGTTCAGCCTTAATTTTAAAATATATTATATTATTATGTATAATAATAATAATAAAAAAAACTATAATAATAATAATTTGAAACTACTAAATTATAGGTAGGTATTGGAATTTCCTTTCAAATGTGGCTGTTAGTGAACGTAATTAATTTTTAACCATTATTATAGTTTATTATTATTATTTTTTAATAATAAATAATAAAAACTATATTAATAGTTATATACTATTAAATGAGTTAGGTATTGGGATTTGCTTTCAAATTTGTCTGCTTGTTAGTGAATGTAATGAATAGGAATTTATCCAAATTTACAAATTTTCAAAATAACAAATATCGCAACTATACGAATGGAACGAACCAAATTTGAATGTTTCCGAATTCACAAATTACTGAAAATAACGAATACCGCATCTATATGAATGGAACGAACCAAATTCAAATTTTTCCGAATTCCCGATAATAACGAATACCGCATCTATACGAATGGAACAAACAGAATTAGAATGTTTACGAGTTTATTCGAAATAATGAATTTTGATCATAACGAAAAATCAGGAAAACAGAAAAAAACTAACCCCCCCCCCAAAAAAATGAAAACGGGAAAAAAAGAAAAACTAAAACAAAAAAAAACAAATTTTTCGGCTGTGCACACGTTTATTTAAAATAAATAATTTTAGGCCTTAAGATTAGTTAAACCTGTTGGAAAAACTCCAGCCTGGACATCGGTGATTGTACGAAAACAAGTAGATTCGCTTTATTACATGCGCATGGAGGAAACACAGTACAGGTAGCTTAGTCTGCTTACGTGTAATCCTACTGAAAACAAGGGCTTAAACTTTTTTATAGTAATGAATATGCATAAGGCATAGGTGTGTTCTGGATTGTAACTAGGGATGATCATATAATCAACCCAATCAACGTTCATATCTTCTATTAGCAATCAAGCAGTTAAATGGGTGGTTTTCCCATGTGACAGATACGACACATAGGCAGCGCCATGACAGTTCTAGTTTAAACTGGTTCTTGATAAAAAGTCCATCTAAAGCCAAAAGGGAGTAATTCATATCATCACATATCCAAGAGTTTTGTTTTCTCAGGAATAGAAACAATAGTCAAACTGTCTCCTCCGTCACCAGATGTTTTCTCGTCTCGAGTAAACACATTCATTAGTACATTATAAATCAACATTTTATAGGTTCACATAAAGCATTACTCTAACTACATTTTAATGAAAAATTCCTGACTTAGCCCATTCTTCCAACATTCTTGAACCTACAAAATGTAGATTCTTACTCAAGCTCCCACCCCAGGAGTCTTTGGCTGTTTCGGTGAGGACTTGCATAAAAACATCATCACTCTCTCATACAGGCAGTGTGGCTAACTCTGGTCTATCATATAAATCAGGGTCTTGCGTAGACAGAGCTGTATACATTACATTGCTCGCAGCTTTAACTGCCACCCTCGAGATGAGTCCCTTCATGCATGGTACCAGACAGCAGCCTACGCATAATAATACTGACAGTACCACCGCGACTGCGGTGGCTAAGGTGGTCAAATACTTACACCAGCGTTCCATCCATTCGGTGAAGGGGTCCTCAATCCTGCTATTTTCTGCCAGCTCCTGAGACAGCATCTCCAAGCCCTTCAATGCTCGGGTGACGCTGCCATCTGGGGCAGTGTTATTAGGGATGAACGTGCAACACGTGGTGCCAAACATTATACAGACCCCTCCCCTCTCGGCCAGGAGCATATCCAAGGAGATTCTATTCTGCCATGCTGTCAGCAAGGTGGCATCAAGCTGCTCGCCAAGGCCCTTGACTGCATTTCGTGTGTAGTTAACAAAGCGCTGCTGATTTTAATATATATAGTTTATCCAGTCAGTATTTTTATTTACAGATATAAACAGAAAAAATTGATTTGAAACCTGCTGCTACTTGGTTTCTTGCTTTAAATTAGTCTGGGGCGCCTCTCGGTACGCCTATAGCATCTATGTATACTGATTTATCAAAACTTCCCCCTGGAATATCTCACTTGGTTAGCTTCTTTAATTTTCTGCCAAAGGCCTTCCATATAGGAACACCTTCTAGTTGGGCAGGGAAGATTAGAAAGGTTTGAACCACCTTCGCTAGTGTGCATGTCCCAGCCCAATTTGAGCCCAATAAAGGCCTTAGTTTATTGTCTCCGCACAACCACCAAGTGTCTGCTAAAGCTTGTGTTTGATTGGTAAACAGTGAGTCTGGGAAGCTTCCATCACTTCTGACCTGATATGTAGTCGTGCAATATCTAAATTCATATGAAGCCGGTTTAAGAGTATTATTAAAACAAGTGTAATTCCCCTTATAGACTGTCACACTACTACTGGCTTGGTTTTCATTTTAGTCACATGAAATTTATCGATTTCTGTTTTGCAAACCTCATTATCTGCTTTACCTTGCATCATCAATAAGATACATGTCATATTGAAAACTGGGGGAACTGTCGCTAGCCTTGGTCTTCCACTGGCGCACACAACACATTCAGAGGCATTAGTAGAATTGGCTTTAAACTTCATCCATTCCAACCATTCATTCTTATCAGAGTAGCCAGTCTCTATGCTCAATCTATCTTCTGGCTGTATTACTACCCCAACTACCTCGTTGTCCTGTCGATCTCCAACCTCAGGGAGTGAGTTGCCCATGGCGCTGGCAGGGCCCCTTTGTGAAGGGTTTATCTGGAGTTTGACTTCAGCCCAGGGATCCGTCCCTGACATAGTTATTCCCAGCCTATATACTCCACGGTCTTTGACATCTGGGTTCTTTATTGTGAGGATAATGTTCCCTTGGCTTCCCTTCGCTAAGGAGATCCTCTGATAAGTGCTAATGTCATCTGGAGGAATCCTAGCCGAACTAATCTCCCACTTGTGGGGGTCTGTTGTCCACCATACATTCTCCCAGTCACCACATGCCTTACCCTTCCCACACATATATATATTATAGACCCCAAGGTCATAAGTAACTTTTGTTGGGTCGAACACCTGGCTCTTTGTTAAGGCATACACTATGGTCTGGTTTGAAGCCTCCGTAGTCAACACTGGTGTTTCTTGTACACCCCACCCCTTAACCTCTCCTGCAGTCAACCTTCTCATCCTCCTCTTAGAGAGATCTGACATTCTTTCTCTCAACTTGAAAGTCGCCCAGAGCCAATAGGTGCCAAGACCCATGGCGAATAATGTACAAGCAATAATTAGGAACCTTCCTTGAGGAGTTTTGTGGTATCCCGGGGACAGCAGAGAAATCATGGTCACCTCCTATCTACCTATCCCTTAGGGTTGCCACCTTTTCTTCAAGCCAAACCCGAACACTTTAGAGGCGCACGGCATGGCACCCCAACCGTGGCACAATTTTGGCGTTATTGTCATCCGACAAATCGCAGCAAAATCGCGCAAACAGAATTGTAGGATGCCTGTCACCCAAAAGAAGTTTTGCTTCACGATTGGGGTGCCATTGAAAGTAAAGGGATCGTGAACAAATTTGCGGTGATTCGGAAATTGTGAGCAGAATTCAGGGGTGTGTAATGCACAGTGTAGGGGTAAGAAGAGGGCAAAATTTTCTCTGCCAGCAATACTCTCCCCGCTTTACCCTTTCATCAAAAACTCCACTCCCTCTTTTAAAAAAAAATCCAGCATCAATCTTTATTCTCATCCTCCACCCCCCCCCCCCCACCAGCAAAAATCAATTCTCCCCTCCCAGAACAACCCTCCCCCCCAAAAAAAACTAATATTCCCCCTTCCACAGCACAAGTACCCATCCACTATCCCCAATCCTAGCACAATCCTCCCCACTTTCCCATCGCAGCACTTATTCCCACCCCCTCCTATAACAAATCGTCTTCCCCTACCAGCAGAAATCCCCCCATACCCACATGGCTGCTAACAGAGGGTACCACGAGACATCCTGTAGGGGCCCCAGCACACAGGGGGACCTGGACAGCAGGGGGATCGATGCAGCGGGTGGGGGGGGGAGCAATTGCAGAGGCGACAATAGGGAAGGGAGAGAGAGGTGCCAGGTAGGCGCAGGTGCTGTCGTTTTTAACACATTTATTAAAACAATCTGTTCTCCATTCACTCACACATGTCAGGGAGGTTAGCATGTCACAGTACGTGAAGTCCGCTGTCAGCATTCTCCCGAGTCACGCTGCTCTGAATGCACTGAATTGGTGGAGGAAGCCGGTATAAGGATACAGAGAGCCGCGGGAAACTCATTTGGATTGTCAGCCTCTGATTATGGAGGCGTGGTTAAGCCTACGCAACGCTCTGATTGGTCACAGCATTCCAGGCTGACAGTTCAATGCAGTTTCCCCACGGCTCTCTGTATCCTCTATACCGGCTACAGATTCAGTGATCAGAGCAGCGTGGATCGGAAGAATGCTGGCAGAGTGACAGCGGACTTCACAGACTGACATGCCTTCCGCTCTGACATGTGAGTGGATTGTTTTAAACATTTCATTTATTAAAAACTACCAGCGGCTACACAGTGCCTCTCTCTCTCCCTTCTTTTTTGTATCCTCTGTAATTGCACCTCGCACTGCCGCTCCGATCCCCCTGCTGACCGGGTCCCCATGTGTGCTGGGGCCCCTACGGAAGGGCCCCTGTCGGTGGCACTGGTGTCCGGGTCTCAGACTGAGGGAAACCCGGGCACATCATCCTAAACCCGAACTGTCCGGGTCAAAACCGGACAGGTGGCAACCCTACTATCCCTATGTGTTGAGTTCACAGTGTTACTTTCACCTCTTGTAGGAGGGAGGTGGTCTCTCCTTCCAGGATGTGAATCCCTTTATTTAAAAGAAGAGATGTACCTCCATTCACAACACTCACTCACATAGGTTTGTTTTCTAGTCTAATGATTTTGGGGACACTCTGTTGCCTTTGGGGATGTCAGGGTCTGGATTTTTGCTTACTGTCAGGCCTAAGGCCTTCTTACACTGTGTGATGTGTATCCAAGTATTCCTTTCTGCGATTTTGACAGCGGTCGATGTGGTCAAGAGTGCCTGATATGGTCCTTCCCATCGGGTGGATGCCCAGTTCTTCCTTTTGTGCACCTTTATCCAGATCCAATCTCCTGGTTCCACAAGGATAGGTCTTTCACCTTCTGATGGGATACCTGGGGATGCGTTAGCAGAGAGAACAGGTTTGGACAATAACGCTTTCCTCATATATTCTGCCAGTGTTCTTTCTCCCTCACTTGGTTCGTACTGACCAAACTGCGGTAGAGTGTAAGGCCTACCAAACAAAATCTCAAAAGGGCTTAGTCCTTTTTTTGGTTGGTATAATTCTCATGTATTGCAGGGTCAGTGGGAGGCAAAATAACCAATTTTTTCCTGTTTCCTGCATCGCTTTTGCTAACTTGTTTTTCAATATACCATTATGCCTTTCCACTAACCCTGCAGATTGGGGGTGATATGAGCAATGATTCTTAAGGTTTATCTGAAGTGCTATGGCCATGTCTGTTATTACTTGGTTTACAAAATGACTGCCGTTGTCACTGTATATTACCGTTGGTGGACCGAACCTGGGGAAGATTTCCCTTACTAGGCACTTTGCCACTGACCTTGCATCTGGGTGTGTCAGGGGAAATGCCTCGGTCCATTTTGAATACATGTCCACTATAGTCAGACAAAACCTTTTGCTCTCTACCTTTGTCAGTTCAATAAAATCCATGCAAATGGTGTGGAATGGATATGGAGGGTCTGGAAACTGTCCCTGTGGAATTTTGAAATTCCCTTGCGGATTCATTTTAGCATAGACTGTGCACTGTGCACAAAAATGTTTGAGTAATTTGAGAATGCATACACAGTAAATGTCTTCTCTACTAGGGATACCATCCCTCCGGTTGAGACATGGTTTACCCCATGGCTCAAAAGAGCTGCATGCCGGAACAAACCGCTAGGCAGGATTGGATTAGAATCTGGGCCTAACCACAGGTCACCCTCCCTTGTACCACCCTTGTGTTTCCACTTTTGTTTTTTTGTTTCAGGGTATTGTTCTTGCATTAATTTCAAAATCTCATGGTCTATATGGGCAATTCTTTTTGTCTCCAGAGTATAAATTGGGTTAAGTGGTGCTTTGGTGGTGGCTTGCTTTGCTGCCTGATCTGCCTTATCATTACCTTGTGAAACAGTGTCCTGGCATTTTGTATGTGCTGCACATTTACAGATAGCTTACCTGTGTGGGTTTCTGTATTGCTTCTAACAATTGTAAAATGCAAACCTTATGTGTGATAGGTTTCCCTGTAGAGGTCACCATTCCCCTATTCTTCCATTGTTGTGCAAACACGTACTGTTGAAAAAGCATATTGACTGTCAGTGTAAATATTTACCCTTTTATTTTCTCTTACCTTGCAGGCTTCAATAAGAGCCACAAGTTCTGCTGCTTGTGCTGAATAATGACTTGGTAGTGAACCACTAGTCAATGTCTGGTCACCACTGCATAACCCACTTGATTTTGTCCCAGGTCATTCTTACTGGCAGATCCATCTACAAATAATTCTAAGTCCGTGTGGGTTTCTTAACAGGAAACAAAGGGGTATTACATGGGGAATCTGGGGCCTCGACCACTATTCCCTTGGTAATAAGTTCCGTCAGGACAGGTTCTATTCCCTTTTCTGCTTCAGGTTTCAGTGGATATTGCCTTTTGTGTGGGCGGAAGGAACCTTTTGGAGTTATGGCTACTGCATCCGCAGTTTTCATCAATCCAACATCACTTTTGCTGGCTGACCAGAGTGTCGGGGTAAAGTGGCCAATTCTCCCTCTTCTTCCTCCATCAGCAACATGTCCAATCATTTATCCTCCTTCCCCACAAATCGTTCAGGTATGCCCAACACCTCTTGCTCTACATCTACAACCTGTACTCCCACCCTCTGCAATTCTTTAGGCGTTTTTGTATTCCCATCCATTTACTCAGTTCTTCACCACAATATGCCCAAGACTTCCCCGTGGGTCGTCTGAGTGAAATGTGGGGACAAACTTGCTGCCTGTTAAATTTTCTAAGGGTAGGACTACATACCACACTCATCACCATGGTTCCATCAGGACCCAAATACAACCTGTCCATTAACAATTTAATATCCACTTGTTGAAGAAATCCCTGCTCATAATTCTCATCGGGACCCTGTGTTCTTTTAACCACTTGACCACTGGGCACTTAAACCCCCTTAACAACCAGACCAATTTTCAGCTTTCAGCGCTCTCACACTTTGAATGATAATTACTCAGTCATGCAACATTTTACCCTTATGAAATTTGCGTCCTTTTTTTCACACAAATAGAGCTTTATTTTGGTGGTATTTAATCATCGCTGGGTTTTTTATTTTTTGCGCTATAATTAAAAAATACCGAAAATTTTTTAAAAAAATGAATTTTTCTTCGTTTCTGTTATAAAATTTTGCAAATTAGTAAATTTTCTTCATAAATTTTGGCCAAAATTTATACTGCTACCTATCTTTGGTAAAAAAAAACGTTTTAAAATATTGTCTTTGCTTCTTTTTAAGTAAAAAAATTTTTTAAAAGCCATAAAAAATTAATATCGCGTTTTTTATTTTTTGGGTCGCTACTAATTTATGGTGGTTTTATTTCGAGATAAACACACTTTTTTTCCTGCGTTTAAAGTATTCCCATTTTACAACGTACTGACTCATTAATAGTAAGTTTCACACTCTCGCGACTTTCGACTTTTAACCAGACCAACAATTCCCCCAAATTCACGGGTCACCAGTTCACCAATTTTCTTGTGTCCCAGGGCTACTCTTAATACTCGTCCCT
>BLSH010028355.1:982034-1004687 GCA_018402905.1 Glandirana rugosa | reverse complement strand
TACTTGATTTTAATTTATTTTCCCTATCCCCATTTATTTGTAGGGCACTTGCCCTAGTTTGAAGATGATTTTAGAACAGTTATATGGCTTCTACCGTTAATTAATACTTTTCAGACACAGTTTGAAGATGATCCACATTCACCTCCATTTTTGCTTTTTTTATGTTTTTATTTTTTTAAAAATATTTACAGTTATTTCCCTGTCCCCATTTTTTTGTAGGGCACTTGCCCTACCCTTACCCCCATTTTACTTCCTTTTGCAGCCCTCTGGGGCTTTCCAGGACTTTCCTACAGCCATTTTTGTGCCTAAAAGTTCGGGTCCCCATTGATTTCAATGGGGTTCGTTGTCCGTGCGATCGTTCGGGTTCCGTCCGGACCCGGACCCGGACTTTGTCCCGAAGTTCGGACGGACCAGCAGAACCCGAACTTCCAGGTGTTCGCTCAACTCTAGTCATTTGTTTTCCTTTCATTTGGGGTTTTTTTTTTTTCGTTTCTCAGGTCATTCATTTTGATTGCAATTTGTAAATTCGTAAATTTGAAAATCCAAAAATTCGAAAACCCAAAAATAATAAAGTAAATCCGAAAATTTGAAAGGACGAAAATACAAAAATTCTAAATAATAACTAACTAACTAATAATAAGTAACTATTAAAGTATAGGTATTGGAATTTCCTTTCAAATTTGGCTGTTAGTGAACGTAACGAATATGAATTTATCCGAAGTTACGAATTATCCAAAATAACATATGCCGCACCTAAACAAATGGAATGGAGCTAATTAATAATAAATAATAATAAAACGTTTTTATTATTATTGTTATTCATTATTATTAATTTATTACGTTCCATTAATTTAGATACAGCATTCGTTATTTTGGATAATTCGTAACTAATAGCCAAATTTGAAAGGAAATTCCAATACCTATAATTTAATAGTTTTAGTTATTATTTCAGATTTTCAAATTTTCGGGTTTTTGGATTTTCAAATTTCTGAATTTATGAATTTTCGAATATTCGGAAAAATTTGTTAAACAGGTTTTCATTAATTCAGATATTTTTAATTAACGAATTTGTTGAAATTCGTTAAAAAACACATTCAGAATGAAACAAATTGCGCATGTCTTAGAGAGAAAGGAGAGAGAGAGAGAGAGAAAGAGCTGGGTTCTCGTCATAATGCACTTTGTTCTTTGCAGACAGAATGAGATTCTACTACAGTTCAGCCATAATAAACGTTGTTCTTCCTCACCTCAGTCGCTAGCGCAGCTGGCTTCTTTCCAAGGCAGCTCCATGCCACAACATGGGCAGTAATGAACAATCTAACTAATCCTAGCACCTATCTAGGAGGGTGCTACAGGTGCAACACTACATCTTTCTGTGTATGGTCCTCCTCATTCCCACAACCAATCTCTCTCTCCCCAAAAGCCCAACATCTTCCTGCTTAAATACCCCTGTGGGGAGGTGCAGCGTGGTCCAGTTGCAGAAAGAGAACTGTATTGAAGTTAAATTTCAGCAAAGCACAACTAACCTGACGGGAAGACACCCTGACTGGGTCCACCTACAGAATGTTACAGCGATAAGTATAGCAGTAGGTTTCAGGTGCACCAACAGCTTCTGTCTCCAGGGGCGGAATGCAGACTGATCGGTCTGTACCCAAGTGAGGAGGCTTCCAGGAAGGATGGCATGTCCCTCCACTTTTCCTACTTATATGGAATCTCTCTCTGCTGCTAAATACTGTCCCTGACTGATGGGTGACCTGTCCCTATACTACCCACACGTGAAATGCACGCCAAGCCCGGGAGCCAGGTTCTTAAAAAGACTCTGACCCAAGATGGCTGCCAGAGTTACATGGGGCACCAACATCCAATCAGATAGCTTCCCCTGTGGCCCAGGAGACCACATAGGAACCATTTTCCTCTTGACTTCCTCTCCATTTGCAATGCTGCTGCGGTTTGAGCGCCACCTGCAGTGGAGAAAGCAGACTGCACCTGCCTACACCCCTGCTATGGGAACCACCACAGGCCAAATGGCAGACACAGCACAGCGTATTAACCCTTATATCACTGAATAGCAACTATTCAGTGCAGCACACAGATGACATTTAGGCACTTGCCTACAGAGGTACTGGGCAGGTAGAGAGACAGTTTATTCAACTCTGTTACATTAGTTGCAGCGGCACAAAGGATTATCAGTACAGACATTTGCACCAGAAAATGTGAGTGCTTCTTTGATTTATGACTGCACTGCTTGATTTTCATACGGTATTATTAGAAAGAGCAGACAGAGAACTTTTTTGGCAAGTTGCAGTTGTTTTTTACATTTGTAGTATATTTAAAACAGATAGTGTATATGTCAACAGATAGTTGAATAGTGTGTAGTTCAAATAGATAGTGTATATCAGGCCTCATACACACGGGCGTATGGAAAAAAAATAAGCAAAACCTCGGCCTGACGTCAGGGAAATTTTTTTTCGGGGTTTTGCATCGGCGTTAATGAGCATTAATGCGCGTTAGTGAGCGTCGGTGTCAATAGGCATTTTTTTAAAAAAAAAACATTCCTCTGCTATTTTTTAACCTGAAAACATTGGCGTCAAAAACGCTGGTTAATGTCGCTATGGCGTTAGTGAGCCTTTTGCTGGCTCAGCGTCAAAAACGCTAAAACGCTACAGCCTCGGAACGCGCTGGTCCCGCGTTCTATTTACAGCTCAAAAATACCAACGTTTTTAATGGGCCATTGAATAACATGGAGATCTGTAAAAAACGCAAAAAAAACGATGCTGTAAAAAACGCCAGTGTGTATGAGGCCTTATAGTCCAAGCTGGACCAATGTAACTAAGCAATACAAATCATACCTAAACTTCAGCTTTAAAAGAGAGTGAATGCTGCTTTTTTTAATCCTTTCACTTTTCATCCCTGGTTTACAGGTAATACATCCTACAGAAGTCTACTAAGTTGGTGGTAATTCAACCCACTGCAGCCAACTACAACTGGGCTATGAATTTTGGATAGGTCTGGCCTTTAAGTAACTTAACTTAATATACCCATGAATGTCTCTGGATACTCATGGGTATATTTAGCAACAGAACTGAAATGGGAAAGTTATAGATGGGGCTAAGAGGAATTCCAAGACTCAATGTAAGTTAAAGCAACAAGAAGCCGTCAAGTGCAGATGCTTCTATGGCAGTTTGTGCGGTGTAGTGTTATAGTAATAATGGTATAGGATCCTGTTACCGCTGACTTTGGGCTTGTGTTGATGGCACCAGTTTGAGATTTTCTGAGATCATTCAGATGCATTTGACCTAGGGTTGCCACATCGTCCCTTTAATCCAGGACACATATTAATTGCACAGGTTCTGTGGCTGATTAAGGTGGTAAATAAATGCACTTGGTGCCTCATCTCCATTAAATCAGCCTCAGAACAACCTGTGTAATTCATATGTGTCCTGGAATAAAGGGATGATGTGGCAACCCTAATTTGACCTGCAGTTGACCTCCTTCTAATCAGTATTTTAAGGAATGCAAAACTAATTATCTATCATCAATATAGATAAAAGGGTGGCATCCATGGCAGCATAAGCAACAACAGCAGCCTTTCAGTGTTCATCACATTAGAGTAGTCACACAATTAAAGAGGAAATTTGTTGCTGAGGACTATGTTGGCTTGTTTTTGTTTGAACATTCCTTTTTTGACTCTTCTCTTTTTCCTTCCCCCTTTTTTCCCTTTCATCCATTTTCTTTCTCTTTCCTTTTCCTTTCATTTCTATCAATTTTTCCTCATCTTTCTTAGCCTCTCCTCTCATTCCTTTCCATTCTTCTCCTCTTTTCTCCTCCTTGCCTCTCCCTTGCTTCCCCTCTCCTCCTCCTCTGCTTCTTCTCTCCTCATTTCTTCTCCTCTTTTCTCCTCCCACATTCTCTTCTCCCATCCTTTCAAATCTCAAAAAGTTCCATGACCTTCCCTTTTCCTTTCCTGTCCTCTCCTTCCTTCTCAATTGTTCTCTTTTCTTCTCCTCCCCTTCTCCTCTCCTCTCCCCTCCCTTTTCCTTTCCTCTAATCTTATTTATTCTCCTCTCTTTCTCATTTCTTTTCCTCTGCTTCCAATTTCTTCTTTTTTTTCATCCTCTACTCTCTTCTCCCATCCTTTCAAATCTCCTCCCCTGTCCTGCTTCTCCTCTCTTCCCCTCTCCTCTTTTCACCTCTCCTCATTTGTTCTCCTCTTTTCTCCTCCCCTTCTCTCTTCTCCCATCCTTTCAAATCTCAAACAATTCCCTGCCCTCCCCTTTTCCTTTCCTGTCCTCCACTTCCTTCTCATTTTTCTCTTTTCTCCTCACCTTCTCCTCTCCCCGCCCTTTTCCTCTCCTCTCCTTGCTTCTCCTCTCTTTCTCATTTCTTCTCCTTTTCTTCTCATTTCTCCTCTCATCTTCTTCTCCACTCCTCCTCTCCTCTCCTCGCATTCTCATCTCCTCTCCTCTCTTTTTCTTATCTCTTCTTTTTTTCTCCTCCCCTACTTTCCTCTCCCATTCTTTTAAATCTCATTCCCTTCCCTGCCCTTTCCTTTCCTCTCCTGCCCTCCCCTTTCTTCTCCTCTTTTTCCCCCCCCTACTCTCATCTCCCATCCTCTTTCTTCCTCTCCCCTTCCCCACTTTTCTTTTTTCCCTTCCTCCCCTTCCCTCTTCTCTTTTCTCCCATCTTTGTCCATGAATAAGCTTCTTTCTCTTCTCTTGGCAGACTTTTCAAAGCACTAATGGCCATAAACAGGTGGAATCTTGCAGTTCTACTAATCGCATTATTTCTTGTGAGCTATGGATGGCACAGGATCCACTATCAGGTGAACTCTCTTGTATAGGGGTGATTATAATGCAGGAAACCTGTGGTTATCTACAAATCTATAAACTGGACACTTTTCCAAGTAAGCACCCTTCATGTGTGCCAATTAGGAGATTTCTCCCCACCTTCTTTTTTAGCAACAGCAGTCAGTGGTGGGGTTTCACCTCCAAAAAACTGTTAAGAAGGACAAATCTCCCCCAATGGGCCAAGAACAGCAATACAAATCTCATTACTCTTGAAAGAAAGTATTATTATTCTAATGTAGTGCATGTAAATAACAGAGGCTGGGTATATACAAACAGTTTTTTTTTGTTCAATCAGCAGGTTAAACCAAAAGAACCTGGCAGATTCCCTCATCCACAAAAGTGAGGTGGATGCAGGAATCTCCTATTGTATTCTGACAGCAGGGCTCCTCCCCCTCTGTTAGAATACACAGAGCAGCACTGCAGCCATTGGCTTCATGCACAGATTGAATGCTGGTTTTCCAGCAGGACCATTTAACAGAACAGTTATACAAACACATTGAAACTCGTCTGATTCAGCAGGATACATGTATACCTTGGTTAAGTATCTGTTTAAATTGGCACTTCTCCCCAAGAAAATGTTGGTATGTTAAAGTCAAGCACCCCATAACCCCAAATAAGAGGTAATTGAAATGCAAATAGGCCCAGATTCTGTTGTTCTCTGATCCTCACTCATTGTAATAGTAGGTCTCATTAGCCAATAGTGTGGTTTAGGGGGCAAAGGGGGTGCAACCAAAAAAATGGTCATGATTTGCAAATGTCAGTATGTTTTAGATACAGACATACACTTGAAAGTAAAGTTATTTTGAGAGAAGTATGGTGGCTGCCATCATTGACTAGTTTTCGAACATACTGGTTGCTTGGCTGTCTCTGGATTCAATACTTTGAGTCACTGACCTGGAACAAGCATGCAGCAACCAAAGTCATAGTGCTGTTATATCTCCTAATCTGAATACCTCTTCCAAACCAGTGACTCATAAAATCCTGAACCCATGGATCAGCATGACAGCCAGGCAACTAGAGTTTTCAACGAGAGGCTGGCCCTGGCAATCTCCATATTTCCTTAGTATAAGTTTCCTTTAAAGTTACATACACCTACATAGGCTTACATATTAAGTCTTTAAAACCTAAACAAACAGTAATAAAAATGTTACAGGTGTTCCAACCCTTCTTTGCTGTATTTAAACAAGAAAAAAAAAATATCCACAATTGTCTTCACAAACCTTGTGATCACAGGATAATTCCAGGAGTTGGAGGGGGCTTGAGTCCCCTTTTTTTTCCTATCTTCTCCACATTTGTCCCCTTTTGGAATATGAACTACTTTTGACTCTAACAATTCAGAAGGAGTAATTACTAGGGCACCACCAATACCATCTACTTACCCGAGTTGCCAATATAAAAGTCAATGGGGGAGGAGTAGATAGACATTCCTAAAACTGGTGCACACAGAATCTGTATCGCTTTGCATAGTAACTGTGATGGACCGCTTGGTGCCCCTCTTGGGTGCTTCCATCAGTATACAGCTTCCTGCAGTCTGGATCCAGGAACCATGCATTATAGCTGAATATTGCACCCAAGGACTAGACAAAACTAGCTTAGGTGCAAACTGGAACTCTCTTTGAAGTAAACTTGCACAGAATATATATATATATATATATATATATATATATATATATATATATATATACATATATACATTGATGCCCCGGGGAGGGCCGCTCAAAGATTCTGTTTCCCACTGGTTGCCTTGAACTTGCAAGTCCTCTGACACCTCTGACAGTCTGAGTTCTGACATTTCTGTTGTAAACAAAGAATTTAAAGGTCCACACACATGCAAAGTAAACCAGTAGATTTGTTTACCGGCAAATTAATGGTAGCAAATGCAGTAACAAAGAGTTTGCAACATGCAATAGACAAGACACAGTCAGTAAGCTTGGTGGCAAAGCTAACTAAGAAATAGGCAGTCATAACGCTTCAAGAATGTATATTCAGCAGAATTTACCCCTGTATAGAGTCTATGGCTACAGACCAAAAAGGATAGAGGAGTGACTAGGTTTCCGTAATACCCCACCCTTTAATCCCCTGACACCACAGTTCAAGTAGTGTGAAAACTCTAAATTCACATTAAACAAATGCGCTAAAGTTATTACACCTATTCTCTAACAGAGTCCGTGGCAACTGTATGGGCCTGGATAGGCACACAATGTTCTTATCCCTTGTCTGTGTGTGTGGGGGGGGGGGGGGGGGGGGTGGTATTCTATAGTCCTTTGAAGAGGAAGGCTTGGAAGAAGGCTTGAGTCTTCAACTAGCTCTTCAAAATATGCACAATATGTCCAGGCAAACAAGATGTACACTAGATTCTCTCTCAGTGTAGATTAAAGTGTAACAAGGTTCCCCTTCCAAGCTTGGTGGAATAAATAAGGCAATGGTGTCTACATGCAGTGTCCTTTGGTGTACAAAGAATGGGCAAGTGCCCGCTCATCAAATCTCAGTGCCTTTCGGTGTTGAATAGTGGTGTGAGGGCTCCGCAGCAGGCCTCTGCAGAGTCTGGCTCAAGGGACAGTATTCAACCCCACATTGTACCACGCTACCGTCCAGCTGGATCTGGCATGGATGTGATGAGGGTGTCCTCCAGGCTGCTGCCGAATGATCAGAAATGGCTGGCAGTGGATGCAACCACACCCGATCACAATGACTCTCCCTCGCTGTAACACAGGTTGCGACTCTGCTGCAGCACAGTCTAGTACCGAGACACATAGAAAAGTGACATAGAAACATAGATAAGTGACGGCAGAAAAAGACTGAGTAATCCATCGAGTCTGCCCCTTTTTATTTATTTATTTATTTTTACATTTTTTTTTTTTTTTTTACATTAACCTTGTTGTCTGACTATAGATTTATGTTTATCCCAAGCATGTTGAAGCCATTTACTGTTGACTGTCTCACGACCTCTGTTGGTAGTTTATTCGAATCATCAACCACTATTTCAGTAAAATAATACTTTCTAAGATTAGTTTTGAACTTCCCCCCAGAGGCACTGCTTGCAGATACAGGCCGTGGTCCCAAGAACGTTTCCATCCCCACCCAGGCTTTTTATTACCTCTCCCAGCATTCTGTTCTCTTCTCCAGCTGGCTGGTACTTAGTCTGACTTGAGTGCAAAACCTTGCTCTTTGGACTACATGTCCCAAAATTATTTGCTCCACTCTTAGGTCTCAGTCACTGTGCTTTCAGGATGTGATGACATAGAGTCCAGGCTGAGAACTAGGAGAGAACAGTCTCAATGTACAAGTGCTGCAAAATATCTTGTGATAATGCAGGCAAAATTAGCCAGCTCCTGGTTACATATACCACACAAATAAGAGCTCAATCACGTTATGACAACAATAAGATAATTAACATAGCTAAGGAACAGCCAACATAAATATTAAGCTAACTAGTCACCTAGACAAGCCTAGGTGACTCAGGTCACTGCCCACCCAGACAATGTATATATAAGTACCTGAAATAAATAAATAAAATGCTTTGATTAATCGGGGATCCCACCCCACCTCAGACTGCCCAGCATCAGTCTACAACAGTCTATGAGACAAAACTCATATAATGCTCTAGCAGTTTGAAAAAGTGAAATAATTTATCATCATAGATTTCTTGAGGGCTATTGTTCATAACTATTTCTGTCCAGAGTTGAGAAGTTTCTCCAACCCAGTCTGTAGGAGGGCCACCATATTTCCTCTGACAATTCATCTGCACAAGATAAATATTACATCTTTCCATCCCCTCCAGAACGGAAGCTTTATTGTCTTTATTCAGAGAATTAATCCAAGCCTCGCTGTCAGCGTTCATAATGTAGTTGTCCATCATTAGAGAATGATATGCTCTCTCTATGGGATCAGAGGCTGAACTGAGCTCTTTACCATGCTCTGACCGGTCTCCTCCATGGGCCATAATCAATGGATAAGAGGCTTGCCCCTAGTCCCCTCCAAAAGCCTTTGTCCCAGCTGGGTCTGTCACAGTAACCAATCAGCTTCTAGGTTTCATTGTCAAAGCTTAACTGAACAAGTTGAAGTTAGAAGTTGATTGGTTACTATGCACAGTGGCACTAGATTTTGCGTGCCCCAGTTTTAGGAAATCTCCCCCATTGGCACCTAAATAATAACAACATTGGTTGGAAGGAATAATTTGGGCTTCTAGGATATGGAGAGAGATGGGGCAAATAGATTAACATTCACCCAATATGATACAAGCCTTTGGCCCAGTGATCTCTTGGGAGAGCCCCTTTCCTATGCCCCGTGCACTCACCCTGGGGGCATTTTTAGTGACTATGCCTCCTGCACTTTGCAATGACCTATTTTAGAATTGTCCTCCATTTTCCTCCATAAGAAGCAGAGTTTAATCAAGAAATACATTGAAAATTGCAGATCTCTAGTCTACCACCTAGATAGCCACTAAGATACTGTATGTAGTCCTTTGTGAAAGAGGATTTAACACATTCCTGTTAGAATTGCTAATAGGGATAAAGTATATGATTGAGATATCTAATTCTTTGTTAATGATTTTTTATGATTTAAAAAAATAAATAAAAAAACATATACACAGTATCTCACAAAAGTGAGTACACCCCTCACATTCTGTAAATATTTCATTTTATCTTTTCATGTGACAACACTGAAGAAATGACACTTTGCTACAATGTAAAGTAAATGATGTGTAATGTCTGTGTTAAGAAAAGTGCCTTCCAGTGTGTCCGCGGTGGTGCGCGCGCCCGTGCGCGTTCGCGCACGTCCGTGCGCGCGCACGCGCCGGATACGGCGCCTAGCAGCCCTATTTCAGTCTGCAGAGCCCTGCAGCCGGTGCTGTCCGCTCTACAGCATTTTGGCTCCTGTGACCCCAGCTTTACCCTGAGAGACTTCCTGCACCTGTGACCCCGGCTTCCTGTTTGACCTGCCTGCTTGCCGCCTGTCCCGACCTTCTGCCTGCCTCCGACTAAGCCTCTGCCTGATCTTCTGAACCTTCTGTTGCCTGCACATTGCCGACCCTGCCTGTACCCGACTATCCGCTTGCCCGAACCACCTGTACCGCACTGCCAGCCTGTTACCGACCCGGCCTGTATCACCAACCTTCTACCTGCACGAGCTTCAGTGGACCATCACCTGTCATCTGTGACCAAGTCCAGCCCTCGTGCCCCCCTGTGCTCCAGAGTTCCCTGTCTTCACTACCAGGGGCTCTTGAACCAGGGCCGCAAGGGAGGTTGCCCCCGCATAAGTCAGACTCCACCATCAGGTACGTGACAGTCTGGGTACTTTAAAAGTTCACTATCCTTTGTTTTTGGTGATACAGTTATGCAATTATGTGGATGTGCTTCCTTCCGCCTATGCTTGGCCACCATGAACACTTTACCTCTATGCTGGTTTTTTTTTAGATATCAGCTGACATTTATTGCAGGTCTTTAAAATCCAAAGAAACAGTAGTAAAACTTTACAGACTGAAACAGTAAAAAAACGGACTGGATGGCCACACTCCTGTGCAATGACTTTATTCTTGTTCAAAATACAGCAAACAGTGTACAGGTGAACCACAATGGACGGCTGACGCGTTTCACACCAACGGGTGCTTAATCATAGCCTAAGGATACATATGCCCACATACTGATATATAGACATACACAGTTATGGTTAGAAAGGATGTTAATTGTATAATTGATCTACAATAAAGCAATCAATTAACAACCATATGTCGATTGTGTCCAAGAAACTGAAGTAAAAGTGTGTACAAATAAAATTTTCACAAAAACAGGTGAAATAGTTACATAAAATTTGAATTGTCATATTACATAATTGTTACAATATCACAGTACCACAACTACCAATAATACTTGATGGCTGGATGTGAAAAGACCCAAAAAGAATTAAACAAAACAAAACCGTCTTGCTCAAACAGCCAAATAAAAAACAATATATATGTAAATAAAGACAAAAACATTTATGTAACAATATTTGAAAATGTATAGCCAAAAATAGCAAAAATGTGTGCTTGTTGTTCCGCTCTCTCTCTTCCCCACTAAAAAACAAATCTAACAAAAGAGGTAGAGAGCAGGGTGCAGGAACAAATATGTATAAGCGAGAGCTGCCACAAATCACCACACAAGGGTTAAATTAGACTGGAGCAGTCTCAAATGCTTGGGCCGATCAGAACGATCTCCCTGGTTGTGTTGTGTATGTGCAACCTGTGCAATCCATGTGTGGGATATTGCAGAGCTATCTCCCTTCTGAATAGAACCCTGAAAGAGAGAACTACCCTGTTTTATGAAACCGAACTAAAGAAACTAAAATGAACGGAAAGAAAATAAGATCACTAAATCCACTACACAAACCTCTTTGCTCCTCAAATCTTTATTTTATATATCGAGTATTAAGAACTGAGAGCAACCATAAATGTGTGTCTATATACCAGTATGTGTGCATATGTATCCTTAGGCCAGTGGTTCTCAACTCCTGTCCTCAGGACCCACCAACAGGCCAGATTTTAAATATTACCTTGGGGAGATGCAGACTAGAATACTGCAATCTCTGAGCAGCAAATGATATCACCTGTGATGCATATCAGTTATCCTGCAAACCTGGTCTGTTAGTGGGTCCTAAGGACCGGAGCTGAGAACCACTGCCTTAGGCTATAATTAAACACCCGTTGTGAAACGCGTCAGCCGTCCATTGTGGTTCACCTGTACACTGTATTCTGTATTTTGACCAAGAATAAAGTCATTGCACAGGAGTGCGGCCATCCAGTCCATTTTGTCTGTTTCAATGCACCTGCTTGCAAGCAGTGTCGCACTCACACTCTGGGGATAGAGGTTGAAGCAGCAGGGTCTTGAGTTACCTGGAGCGACGCTTATCTCTTCATAAAACTTTACAGATATTCCAACCCTTCTCTGCTGTATCTAAAAAGGAGAAAAAAAGTTTAATCTGAAGTTTCATAATTATCCACAATTATCTACACAAACGTCACAAATCATGTTTCTGTAGCTACAGTAAGCTCTTTTTTTATATTTCAAGGAACATTTTTGTGCTAAAGTAATTAGTGTCATTTGACTAATATGTTTCAGGATTCTCTGAAAGAGTTACTCCAAAGTTGCCATAGGCCAGAAGAAAAAGAGGAAACGCCACCCCTTACAACAAGAACAGAACTCCAAGTTAACATAGATAACCTGTTTGAGAAAATACAAAGGCTTATCCCTGAAGCCCCATTCACATATTTCAACAGAACCACCAGTGGGAAAAACAGTAAGGCCTCCATAGTGAACCCCAAGCAACAATACTGCGTGGGAGAAGACTTGGTGGTGCAGCTTGATATGTATGATTATGTAGGCAACAGGAAGACCTACGGTGGAGACTTCATAAGGCCAAGGTTATTCTCTCCAGAGCTTGGAGCAGCTGTGTCTGGCAGGGTAGAAGATTTCAAAAATGGTTCTTATCATGTCCATTTTCCATTGTATTGGGAGGGAAAATCCAGAGTCTCCATGTTGTTGTTCCACCCTAGCGAAGGGGTTGCAGCTCTTTGGAGATCTAGGCACAGCAGTCTGGGCGTTATTGGATACTATGGAAAGTTTGAAAAATTTGGCAAGGAAGCTACAACTCCATGTGGCTTTAAACTTGATAAGAAAGAAGGCACAGAGATTTGTGAATACGTAGATCCAGTCTATGAAGAGGCCTTCTACTGCTACAAAGCTCCCGACTTCACCTGTGAAAGCCTGAATGAAATGAGATGTTTCTATCCATCCACTTTATATCTTACTCCTGGAGAAAAAGAAATTTTTCAGAGGTATAATGTTCAGCCAGCAGTGAAGTCATAATCTGTTGTAAGAATAAATAATTTCTCCTGCATCAGGTTCATGATTGAAGGTTGTCAAATGCTCCTCAACCTTCACAAGTGATAAGAATATCACTAAATTGATGTCCAGAAAAATCTTTTCCTTTTTAGTCAAAAGAGAAGTATGGCCAAAGTTCTGATTGCTCAGTTCTCGGGCTTAGAGCCAACAGGAAATAGCGTGCAGCATCAACTTGCTGCAGGTAAGTAAGTATGCATGTTTAATATTTTATATTCCCACACTTCTCCTTTAGGGTCCTTTCACACCAGCGGATCATTCAGGTCCGCCTGTCAGTTTTTCAGGCGGACCCAAACGGACGCTCCATAGTCCTCTATAGAGAGACGGATATCAGCGGAGACATGTCCTATTTTCCATCCATCTGGCGGATCGGATCGGATGAACACGGACAGACGGTGTTTATCCGATCCTCCATAGAGGAGAATGGAGCTGTGACAGGTCAGTCTCTGCATGGGCTCCGCTCGTGTGAAAGGAGCCTTAATTTAAAACTGCCCATTGAAGGCAAAGTAACAGAGTCTTTTGAAAATGAACCCCCAATCTACTGATATTTACATTTCTGCACATACTGTGGCTCTGTTCCTCTGTTGTAGCCAGTAGTTCAAACCCCAAGTAAGCTTCATATAGGATAGTGGGGGAGTTTACACAGGGTTAGTGATTTACTCCTCTCATTCACATGACAGTGTTTTGTCCTGGTGATTGGCCGCTCAGGACTGCAGAAGAGGTCAAATATTCCTCTATGCTTAGAATTACCCACTGTAGATCAAGAATACTTTTGGGCAGGGGAGCACGGAGAAGGTAAGTATCAGCAGGTAGGTTTATTCTTTAATAATAAACTGTCACTTTGTCTTCATTGGACAAACCAATAAAGTCCTTTTCTTCCCACAGCTTTAAATCATGCATCAGGTTTTTGTTGATGTGTGTATCCCTGTTGGATTGATAACCCATTACTTCTTGTTCGGGTGACCCACCAAAATTATTCCAGGGTCCTCATATTACTGAATTCTTTGTAAATGTAAAGGAGATTATGCCGTTTGTACAATCTGATTGTAACATGTATGATCATCTTTAGAAGAATCTAAATGTTTGCGTAAAGTACACAACAGAATTCCTATAATACACTTGATGGCCATTTTGGATTATCTAACATATGAAGAAGTACTGTCACTTACATGCTTATTTAATAAGGGCAGAAGCTATATTACAGCAAATAATCCTAACCTAACCCTAAAACAACCAATAATAATTTATATTTCTTTTGAAATCTGCTGTCAGTTGTACACTAGATGGTTTAACATTTGTGGATGCCAATATGAGCTTTTTGGACATCCCATTCCAAACCCATGGCCATTCCCATAGCGCTGCTTCTCTCCCCCCCCTTTCCCTATCTGTAAGCAATTGTGCCCATTCACCCAACATTTGTGATAAAGTGTAGAATTACCTGGTGTCTGAGATTCAAGGGCACAACATCCCTTCAAGGAAATTTAAAACATGTACAAAAAAAGAACGAAATTTTAAAGATGCCGACACATCTTTTGAAGAACATTTGGGATGCTGAATGAGAAGACCTGCCTCACAAATGGCTTTCTATTTCTTCAACAGCGCGGAGGTCAGCAGGAGCATAACTACAATTCATAGGGCCTTAGCAAAATTTTGATGGGGTCCTCAGCAACTTCTCTGTGTGACAGCTGGCAGCGTCAATTGGATTAACTAATCTTAAAATGTACGACCAGCCAATTTTTTCTTAGTTTTGAATAGCGTGGGAAAAGTTTAGAACCCCTGACTGTTCTAATTCTTCCCCACTAACAAAAAAGTTTTTGCATCTGACACACATTTTAACATAAAGTATTAACCAATAATAGCAGGAGAGCAGGAGAACAGTCAGCATGGTCAGTATACTCTTAAGCCTAGTACACTACACACGATCAGAAAATCCTACGAAAAATACTGCTTTTAAAGCAATCGTACGATAATCCGGTCGTTAGTACAGAACTTTCAAGAGCCGATCAGGACAGGTCTTGCAAAATTATCCAGTGGGACAAACATGAAAATTTTTCTCATACTACAGCAGATCGTCGATTTTCGTTTGATCGATGCAGTTTTCAACTGAAAATGCAAAACTAATACAATACATTTTCGATATGGAGACTAGCATGCAAAAAAGACTGGAAGATCATTTGTCCAATTATCTCATTGTGATTACCAGGCTTTAGGGACCAGGTATGTGGTTAGAAACCGCCAGGGAAGAGCAGTAGTGCAATAAATTAACTTTACATTTACTCAGTAACTTACTAGCATTTTTTCAGCAGTAATTGATCTTTCAGCTTGTGGAAGTAGTGATGAGCAAACTTAAAAGAGAAGTAAAGGTTTTTTTATTCTGAATCATACTTACCTGGGTCCGATGCTGCATCTGTCCTCTGGCGCTTCTACACTGAGAACCAGTGGCGGCCCGCCCATAGGGAGCGCCCGTGCACCACCTCCCCCCAAAAAAAGTCCCCTTTAAAAAAAAAAAGTTTGTTTAAGTTAACAGTGCACTGTGTTTGGGCGCCCGACACAGTGCACTATCGGAAGCGTGACGTTGTTGCAATCACATGACTGCAGGCATCCCGCTTCAATGGCAGGGTTTATTCCTGCCTTGCGGCGCTTTGCTCTGCGCCTCAAACCTCCTATTTGCTCCTGGTAGTATCAATCAATCACGACCATCGACTAGACGGCGGTGATTGATCTCGGAGGATCCTTGGCGTCCCTTAAGGCCATGCAGAGAGAAGCCAAACTCCAGGCTCCAGCCCGCTCCCCGCAAGCACAGGCTCTGCACCCAGACAGCCGCTGTCCGCAAGCCGATCTCTGCACACTCCTGCCTGCCTGCCTGCCTATTTGATGGGGTACCCCACCTGTGTTACTGGCTGCAAAATACCCCACCTGTGATATTAGCTGCAAAGTACCCCACCTGTGATACTGGCTGCAAAGTACCCCCACCTGTGATATTGGCTGCAAAGTATCCCCACCTGTGATACTGGCTGCAAAGTACCTCCACCTGTGATATTGGCTGCAAAGTACCTCCACCTGTGATATTGGCTGCAATTTACCTCACCTGTGATATTGGCTGCAATGTACCCACCTGTGATATTGGCTGCAATTGACCCCCATCTGTGTTATTGGCTGCAATTTACCCCACCTGTGATATTGGCTGCAATTTACCCCCACCCGTGATACTAGTTGCAATTTACCCCACCTGTGATATTGGCTGCAATTTACTACACCTGTGATATTGGCTGCAATTTGCTCCACCTGTGATATTGGCTGCAATTTTCCCCCACCTGTGATATTGGCTGCAGTTTACCCCACTGTGATATTGGTTTCAATTTACCCCACCTGTGATATTGGCTGCAATTTACCCCCACCTGTGATACTGGCTGCAATTTACCCCACCTGTGTTATTGGCTGCAAAGTACCCCCACCTGTGATATTGGCTGCAATTTACCTCCCCTAAGATATTGGCTGCAATGTACCCACCTGTGATACTGGCTGCAAAGTACCCCCACCTGTGATATTGGCTGCAAAATATCCCCACCTGTGATATTGGCTGCAAAGTACCCCACCTGTGTTATTGGCTGCAATTTACCCCACCTGTGATATTGGCTGCAAAGTACCCCCACCTGTGATATTGGCTGCAAAGTACCCCACCTGTGATATTGGCTGCAAAGTACCCCCAACTGTGATATTGGCTGCAATTTACCTCCCCTAAGATATTGGCTGCAATGTACCCACCTGTGTTATTGGCTGCAATGTACCCCCACCTGTGTTATTGGCTGCAATGTACCCCCACCTGTGTTATTGGCTGCAATGTACCCCACCTGAACTATTGGCTGCAATTTACCCTCACCTGTGATATTGGCTGCAAAGTACCCCACCTGTGATATTGGCTTCAAAGTACCCCACCTGAGATATTGGCTGCAAAGTACCCCCAACTGTGATATTGGCTGCAATTTACCTCCCCTAAGATATTGGCTGCAATGTACCCACCTGTGTTATTGGCTGCAATGTACCCCCACCTGTGTTATTGGCTGCAATGTACCCCCACCTGTGTTATTGGCTGCAATGTACCCCACCTGAACTATTGGCTGCAATTTACCCTCACCTGTGATATTGGCTGCAAAGTACCCCACCTGTGATATTGGCTGCAAAGTACCCCACCTGTGATATTGGCTTCAAAGTACCCCGACCTGTGATATTGGCTGCAAAGTACCCCCACCTGTGATATTGGCTGCAATTTACCTCACCTGTGATATTGGCTGCAATGTACCCACCTGTGATATTGGCTGCAATTGACCCCCATCTGTGTTATTGGCTGCAATTTACCCCCACCCGTGATACTAGTTGCAATTTACCCCACCTGTGATATTGGCTGCAATTTACTACACCTGTGATATTGGCTGCAATTTTCCCCCACCTGTGATATTGGCTGCAGTTTACCCCACCTGTGATATTGGCTGCAATTTACCCCCACCTGTGATACTGGCTGCAATTTACCCCACCTGTGATATTGGCTGCAAAGTACCCCCACCTGTGATATTGGCTGCAATTTACCTCACCTGTGATATTGGCTGCAATGTACCCACCTGTGTTATTGGCTGCAATTTACCCCCACCTGTGTTATTGGCTGCAATGTACCCCCACCTGTGTTATTGGCTGCAATGTACCCCACCTGTGCTATTGGCTGCAATTTACCCTCACCTGTGTTATTGGCTGCAACTTACCCTCACCTATGTAATTGGCTGCAATTTACCCCCATCTGTGTTATTGGCTGCAATATACTCCCATTTGTGTTATTGGCTGCACTTTACCCCCCACCTGTGTTATTGGCTGCAATTTACCCCACCTGTGATATTGGCTGCAATTTTCCCTCACCTGTGATACTGGCTGCAATTTACCCCACCTGTGATATTGGTTGCAATTTACCCCACCTGTGATATTGGCTGCAATTTACCCCCACCTGTGATACTGGCTGCAATTTACCCCACCTGTGATATTGGCTGCAAAGTACCCCACCTGTGATATTGGCTTCAAATTACCCCCACCTGTGATATTGGCTGCAAAGTACCCCCACCTGTGATATTGGCTGCAATTTACCTCACCTGTGATATTGGCTGCAATGTACCCACCTGTGATATTGGCTGCAATTTACCCCCACCTGTGATATTGGCTGAAATTTACCCCCACCTGTGATACTAGTTGCAATTTACCCCACCTGTGATATTGGCAGCAATTTACTCCACCTGTGATATTGGCTGCAATTTTCCCCCACCTGTGATACTGGCTGCAATTTACCCCACTGTGATATTGGTTTCAATTTACCCCACATGTGATATTGGCTGCAATTTACCCCCACCTGTGATACTGGCTGCAATTTACCCCACCTGTGTTATTGGCTGCAATTTACCCCACCTGTGATATTGGCTGCAATTTACCTCACCTGTGATACTGGCTGCAATTTACCCCACCTGTGATATTGGCTGCAATTTACCCCACCTGTGATACTGGCTGCAATTTACCCCCACCTGTGATATTGGCTGCTATATACCCCTACCTGTGATGCTGGTGCTCTATACTGTGTCCTGTGATACTGGCTGTTTTATACCCCACCTGTGATGCTGAGCTGTATACTGTGTCCTGTGATGTTGAGCTCTATACTGTGTCCTGTGATACTGGCTGCTATATACCCCACTTGTGATGCTGAGCTGCATACTGTGCCCTGTGATGTTGAGCTGTATACTGTGTCCTGTGATGCTGATCTGTATACTGTGTCCTGTGATGCTGAGCTGTATACTGTGCCCTGTGATGCTGAGCTGTATACTGTGCCCTGTGATGCTGAGCTGTATACTGTGTCCTGTGATGCTGATCTGTATACTGTGTCCTGTGATGCTGATCTGTATACTGTGTCCTGTGATACTGAGCTGTATACTGTGCCCTGTGATGCTGAGCTGTATACTGTGTCCTGTGATGCTTGATGAGCTATATACTCTGTCCTGTGATGCTGAGCTGTATACTGTGCCCTGTGATGCTGAGCTGTATACTGTGCCCTGTGATGCTGAGCTGGGTACTTCTGACACAATAAGTGGAATACAGGGGACGGAGTGGGTGGATTCTATAAGGGGTGGGGCTTATTAGATGTAGGAGGGGTCAAAAAGGAAGGGCGGGTCCTGGCGCCCCCCCCATCCTAAAACTTCACAGCCGCCACTGCTGAGAACCGAGCAATTAAACACCAATCTCTCGGTTTTTAGAACTCTCCGTGCAGAGAGCTGTAGACTGTCAGTCTCTGCTCTGCCCCCTCCTCGCTCACTGGAGCGCTGAGCTGTGGAGGGGGTGGCCATCTCAGGCTCTCAGCGGCTCGCTGAGAGGCCGAGATGGGTGTCAGTCCAGGCACCTGGTGGATCCAGACTTTATTGTCGGGATGATGCGGTGCCTGGACCGACTTCTGTGACATCAGCAGACAGCGGACTTCAGTCTGCTCTCTGCTGATAACAGGTCAAAGGAGTGCAAAATGGATTGCACTCCTGTGATCCATAGGAGAAGTACAGCCAAACGAGCGTTGGCTGGACTTCTTCTTTAACCACTTCAGCCCCGGAAGGATTTCCCACTTTAGGACCAGAGTACTTTTTGCGATTCGGCACTGCGTCGCTTTAACTGACAATTGCGCGGTCGTGCGATGTTGTTCCCAAACAAAATTTGCGTCCTTTTTTTCCCACAAATAGAGCTTTTTTTTGGTGGTATTTGATCACCTCTGCGTCATTTCTGATCACCGCTATAAACAAAAGAAGAGCGACCATTTTGCAAAAAAACCCAAATTTCTTACTTTTTGCTAAAATTCAAATCCAAAATATAAAAAGACATTTTTTCACTGGTTTTGGACGATTTATATTCTTCCTCATATTTGTGATAAAAAAAAATCACAATCGCCGTTTATTGATTGGTTTGCGCAAAAATGCCGCGTTTACGGATGGTGAGAATTCATTTCTGGGGTTTTTTTTTTTTTTTATTTTTTACTAGTAATGGCGGCGATCTGCGATTTTTAGCGGTACTGCGATATTGCAGTGGACATGTCGGACATTTTTGACACTTTTTTTGGGTGTGTTCTTACTGTGGGGGGGTTGGGCTACCATGGGCGTGAGAGATCTAACTGATCCCAGTGACAGATATCAGTAGATCTCCCATGCCCGCACTGTCAGAATGGGGAACCGCCGTGCTTACATCGGCGGATCCCCGTTCTTTGCCTGTGGCCGCTCATTGTGGCTCGCCGGCAGACATAGGGTCCGCCCAAGCCACGGGCACACTCCTCAGGCGCGTGCGTGCCCCCTAGCGGCCATTCGCAGATCGCTGCCTTTTTACGGCGATTCGCGGCCAGCGTCCACACTGCCGGCGTAAATATGCGGTAGGCAGTGTGGAACTGGTTAAGCAAGATTAGCTGATCACTGCCATGGGGAACATGTACCAATGCAAAATGCCTGTTTTTTTAAATATAGAGTTCAGTAGGGAGCCGGCCTTTAAATAAGGTTTAAAGTGCAACATTTAAACAAATTCCTTTTAACGGGTTGTAAACCCTCAAGGTTTTTCACCTTAATGCATTCTATGTAATATGGTGAAAAACCTACTGTAGTGCAGCAGCCCCCCAGAGCCTCCCTTTTACTTACCTGAACCCGATCATTCCAGGGATGAGCACATCAGCTGCAGCCGCTGTCTTGAGTCCTCATTGGATAGATTGATAGCAGCAGGAGCCATTGGCTCCCAGTGCTGTCAATCAAATCCAGTGACATGGGTGGGGGGGGGGCCGGGTAGAGTCCTGCTGTCTGTGCCAGTGGAGGCTGCAGCAGGACTTGGAAGCGCGCCCGCATGAGTGTCCCCATGGAAAGCGCCTCTCCGTGGGGGTACTCGAGAAGAGAAGGAGCCAGGAGCACGGCCGGGGGGCTCCAGAAGAGGAGGATCGGGGCCACTCTGTGCAAAACCCTTGCACAGAGGAGGT
Source organism: Glandirana rugosa (assembly GCA_018402905.1). Classification (NCBI taxonomy): domain Eukaryota; kingdom Metazoa; phylum Chordata; class Amphibia; order Anura; family Ranidae; genus Glandirana; species Glandirana rugosa. The sequence continues at coordinate 983,952 of BLSH010028355.1, read as the reverse complement.
AAGTAAAACATGTTTGTTATTTAAAAAAAAAAAAATTAACCTTCCCTTTAAATACAGTACAATGCTTGAGGGATGCCTTAGATCAGCACATAAAGTAGCACACTTGTAGAATGCACTCCAGGAAAAGTGACATTAAAAAAAAAAAAGCAATTGCTGCTAAATGACAATTCTGTTCCCCAGCCTACTTCTGTTTGTAGCTGTTATTTGTGGTAATATTATGACTGCAGATGACCAGGGAGCTGTCATTTGTGGCATGTTGAAGGTACCTGTTGTGACATATTTCCTGTATCTGCTTTGTTTTTCAAGCGATGTCTAAACATTTTGTATTGTATCATATTATAGAATATACTTCTCCAGCACGGCCCCTGAAGAAAGGATTACCCTGAAACGCATCGGGCTCTGAGTGCATGCATCAATTTTTCACTATTCCTATATATATATTTCTGTTTTTATTCCTTGATAATACACGGGATGTGATGCTCACTCCCGCGATTGTGTTTTTAATGTATATATAATAAATTTGTAGATTTTATACATTTATGGTCTAAAGCATTCAGTCTGCCTTAAAAATCCAAATCCCATGGGGGGAATCCATATTGTTCTAGACAAGATCGTTTTGGCGCGTGATCTGCTTGTGTAATCGGGTCATTGTTCATCATGATTACCAATGGATCTACAAAGTTGGACACTGGATGTGATTAACATTGGGTCTACATTGTGAGACATCTTTTTGATTTTTGTTTTTATAAAATAATTTGCCTAAGGTGCTTGTGCATTTTTTTTGTGAATGAGTAAAAAGGGGTGCTATGTACCCTTTACTCATTTGTGTAGGGGGGGGCATATGTCTGTGGGCTCTCCTATCTTAAAGGTATTTCCAGAGTCTAATAAGTCCCCCCCAGCTATCTCCCACTCTCACAGGGCCAGGGATGTGGAGATGGGACCCTTGTCCTCATCAACATTGGAACATTACATCTGTGTCCATTAGGTTTTTTGCTCCATCTTGTGGCAGATGAAAAATATGGAGCTTAACAGACCCATGTTAGGTTTGTGAGCAAGTGGATGTAAACTGACATGCATCCATTTTCATCATCTGTATGCTCAGATCCGTCATGTTTAGGTCCAAAAAAATGAAAAGCATTCAAACCTTATCCTTTTTTTTTCCTGGACTCAGTGGTAATCGGATGTAAACAGACGCATGTCCCTTTATATGTGCCTGCCCATAGACTAACACTAGCTTCCATCAGAACTGCCTTAAAAACTGATAGGCGGATCTGATCAGAATGACCATGTGAAAGGAGCTTAAGTAAAGATCTTAATTGGGTTTTGAATTTTTAAAAAAAAAAATAAAGAATAAGTTGCTGACAGTTAGCAATGCCAGCTTCAGTAGTTTTACCATAAATGTTTCCTGTTAAAGCTCTTAAGACCTGTGATATGAATTGAGATCTATTTGGTCCTGGTAAAGTTATTATAATATCATGATATAAGGAGAACAACATCTATAAGTAATAAGAGATTGCTCATCCAGGGAATATCTGATCGCCTTAGAGGATCAGGAAGGATATTTTTCCCTCTGGTGAAGCAAATTGAACCATGGTTTAAGGTTCCTCTATATCAGCTCTGGGTATAGCATTCTGTATATGGAAATTTTCTATTTATTTATTCCTTTTTTTCTGTTAGTTGGACTAGATGTGTATTTTTGTTAACCTAACTGTAGAAAAACAGCTGTGTGGTCTGTGATCACAATGAAGGTCATCGGTGCACATAAGTGAAGTCTTTAAAAACAGTTGACATCTCCCAATAATAACTAGGGATGGGTGAACGGTTCAGCCCGAGCATAAGTTCGGGCCAAACTTTTGCTGTTCGGCAAATAGCCAAACAAACAGGATGTTTGACTGTTTGTTCAGCCCCCGAATGGACC
>BLSH010028355.1:970368-982024 GCA_018402905.1 Glandirana rugosa | reverse complement strand
TACTGCAATTTAACCGTCATTGCGTGTGTCTTCATTTACCGCAATTTGACCGTTATTGCGTGTGTCTTCATTTACCGCAATTTGAACGTCATTGCGTTAGTTTATCTACCACAAGTTGGCAGTTATGTGACTGTGATAGACTTGACAGGGATGAGATCGACGTGTGATACGTTACGACTTACTACCAGGAGGAGTGATGTGGGTGTGATAGGGATCTGACTGTGATTTGATTATAAGATGTGGCTGTTGACTTCGTTTTATCGTTTCATATCGTGTGATTGATTGATTATCGTGACTGTAGAATATTAGTTTAGTGTCAGTCTAGGGATAGTGTGGGTGTAGTGAGGAGGACCATCATTCAGCATTGCATAGTGTGCAGCTAGAGTAGGGACAGTTCAGATAGTGTCAGTGTATTGACGGTTGAACACCATCTATTTGATTGCGTTACTGCAAGTTTAACGCCATTTACTTCTGTGTGCGTTATTGCCAGTTTAACGCCATTTACTTCTGTGTGCGTTACTGCCAATTTAACGTCATTTAGTTTTGTGTGCGTTACTGCCAGTTTAACGTCATATAGTTCTGTGCGCGTTACTTCCAGTTTAACACCATTTACTTCTGGGTGTGTTAGTGCCAGTATAACGCCATTTACTTCTGTGTGTGTTACTGCCAGTTTAACGCCATTTACTTCTGTGTGTGTTACTGCGAGTTTAACACCAATTACTTCTATGTGTGTTACTGCCAGTTTAACGCCATTTACTTCTGTGTGCGTTACTGCCAGTTTAATGCCATATAGTTCTGTGTGCTTTACTGCCAGTTTAACGCCATTTACTTCTGATGTGCATTACTACCAGTTTAACGCCATTTACTTCTGTGTGCATTACTGCCAGTTTAACGCCATTTACTTCTGTGTGTGTTACTGCCAGTTTAACGCCATTTACTTCTGTGTGCCTTACTGCCAGTTTAACGCCATTTACTTCTGTGTGCATTACTGCCAGTTTAACGTCATTTACTTCTGTGTGTGTTACTGCCGGTTTAACGCCATATCGTTTTGTGTGCGTTACTGCCACTTTAACGCCATATAGTTCTGTGTGTTACTGCCAGTTTAACGCCATATAGTTTTGTGCATTACTGCAAGTTTAACACCATATTGTTTTGTGTGCGTTACTGCCAGTTTAACGCCATATAGTTTTGTGCATTACTGCAAGTTTATCACCATATAGTTTTGTGTGCGTTACTTCCAGTTTAACGCTATATAGTTTTGTGCGTCACTGTACGTTTGCCTCATATTGCAGTATATTATAGTGTATCCATGGAGTGTGTCTGTGTAGTGTGAGTAATCAAATTAAAGTGCACCAAACACCCCTTTACACTGATTAAAGTGCATCTATGTACAGATTGCCTCTTCTTCTTTACATTTGCTAATAAGCACCACCCCCTCCTTCCCAGTAATGTCTGGGAGGACAACAAGGAGAGGCAGACGTTCCCTTGGCACTGTAAGGGGGCCAGCGACAGATGTGTCCACAGGCAAAGGTGAACGTGGTGGTCAGTCCTCAGGCAGGCCATCATTTCCTCTGTTTAGTGAGTTTGCCCATGCTATCCAGCCACAGCATGCAGAGGAGGTGGTGGACTGGCTTACTAAACCTTCCTCATCCTCTATCACGCAAGCAGAGACAAGTGTGCAGTCCTCTGCACTTGCCAGAGTGGATAACCCTGCCTCCTTGTCCACATCTATTCCTGCCATAGCCCCAACATCAGCCACGGAGGAGTCAGCTGGGTTATTTGACCACAGCGTCAGCCACTTGCTCCTTGATGATGCCCAGCCATTACTGGATTCAGATGTTGGTTCTGAGATTGAGGATGACAGGAGCATGAGCCTAGAGAGAGGGGAGAACACTGGTAGAAAAATTGGCATCCATGTTCCCAAAGCCACAGTGTATTGCCAAGTTGTCTCCAGTGGTAATGATGATGATGAAGAAGGAGGAAATGGAGATGATGATGATGTCACTGATTTGACTTGGGTGCCAGATAGAGCAGAGGAGGAAACTGAAGGTGAACTGGCACAACCCCAAGGAGGCTGACTTTAACTACTTCAGCCCCGGAAGGATTTCACACTTTAGGACCAGAGCCCTTTTTGTGATTCGGCACTGCGTCGTTTTAACTGACAATTGCGCGGTCGTGCGACGTTGTACCAAAACGAAATTTGCGTCCTTTTTTTCCCACAAATAGAGCTTTCTTTTGGTGGTATTTGATCACCGCTGCATCATTTCTGATTGCCGCTATAAACAAAAGAAGAGCGACAATTTTGCAAAAAAAAAAAAACAAACAAATTTCTTACTTTTTGCTAAAATACAAATCCAAAAAAAAAATATAAAAAAACATTTTTTTCAACGATTTTGGCCGATTTTATTTTCTTCCTCATATTTGTGATTAAAAAAAATCGCAATCGGCGTTTATTGATTGGTTTGCGCAAAAGTTGCCGCGTTTACGGATGATGAGAATTCATTTTTGGGGTTTTTATTTTTTATTTTTTTTTTACAAGTAATGGCGGCAATCTGCGATTTTTAGCGGTACTGCGATATTGGTGGATTCTGCCCCCTTACGTGAATTCGCACATGCTGTACCACAATGGCAGGTTCCCAGTCGTTCCATCTCTCTATCATCATGTGGAAGGGAATATTCTAGCATTGTTGGGCAAGGCAGTCAGCCGTAAAATCCACCTTACTGCTGACACGTGGTCCAGTAAGCATGGGCAGGGACAATATATTTTGTATTTTGTTCACAGCACACTGGGTAATGCTGCTTGCAACTTGGAAGGATGCAGGACAGGGCTTGGTGCTGCAGCTTGTTGTGCCCCCATGTCTCCATACAGCTGGTGGTGATGATGTCAGACCTGTGAGCTCTACCCCCTCCTCCTCCTCCTCTGCCACCTCCATGCCCTCATCTGGAGAATTGTCCTATGAACATCAGGTAACCCCTTAGTGTTTAAAGGGCTATTCCATGAGTCAGGCTAAAAGTTGCCCTGCAGTGCTTCAGCTGGTGTGTCTAATGGACAGGAACCACACCATAGCAGCTCTGCAGGGACAGGCGCATAGGTGGTTGACACCAAGCCAGCTGGAGCCAGGAATGTGCGATAATGGCTCAAACCTCCTGTCCGCCCTTAGACAGGGAAAGTTGACACATGTGCCATGTGCACATGTCCTCAATTTGGTGGTGCAGCATTTCATAAATACGTACCCAAGGTTGGAAGATGTGCTAAAGCTGGCCAGAAGAGTCTGTAGCCATTTCAGGCGGTCATACACAGGCAGTGCTCGGTTGGCTGAAATTCAGCGGCAATTCCACCTGCCCATATACCGCCTGATTTGTGACATGCCCACCAGGTAGAACTCGACTTTGGCAATGCTGCAGCGGCTATACATGCAGCAGAGGGCTGTCATCAAGTACCTGTGCGAGTACGTCACGACGACAGGCTCAGGCCGCCTTGGCTTTTTTTCCCCATGCCAATGACTGATCATAAAGGATGCATACACTGTGCTGTCGCCATTTGAGGAGGCACAAGGATGGTGAGCCGTGACAGTGCATGCATCAGTGACACAATCCCTGTTGTGTTCCTACTGGAGCAGACTCTGCGTGGCATTATGGACAGGGCACTGGAGACAGAGCAGCAGGAGGAAGAGGAGGACTTCCTTTCTTCTCAAGGCCCACTTTATCCAGACACCATCATTCCTATGTCACAGAACACACAGGTGGAGAGAGGGGAGGAGGATAAGAAAGGAGGGTTCTGGCACTTTCGCAGGCTTCGAAGAAGAGGAAGACATGCGTCAATCTGTAAGTGATGGCTTTCCAACCCCAGGACCCTTGGGAGTAGTACGTGACCGGGAGGAGGAAGTTCCAGATGCTGTCATCCTGAGTGATTCAGAGAAGTCTGCTTCTCAAGCCTCTGCAAATTTGAGATGCATGGGCAACCTCATGCTTCAAAGCCTGCGAAAGGGCCCAAGAATACGTGGCATAAAGGAGAATGATCATTACTGGTTGGCAACCTTTCTTGACCACCGCTATAAGGGGAAGCTCTCAGAACTCATCCCATCCCCACAGAGTGCAGAAGATAAAATCTCTTGAGGACACGTTAAAGAGGATTTCACTGAACATTTTTCCCGACTCCAGTAGGTTACAGTGTCGTGGAAAACGTAGTTTTGAGTCTTCTGTTGGTCAAGAGAGGAACGTTGGAGAAGGCGTTCGCCTAAGTGAGGCATTTTGGAATTTCTTTAGTCATTGCTGCCCAGGGCTGTCAGCTTCCACATCCCATCAGCAGCGTCTGCATCACATGGTGGACGATTACCTCGGGGCCAAAACAGAGATGGACAGCTTTCCAGTTGATGATCCACTGGCTTACTGCGTCATGAGAATAGACCACTGGCCAGAACTTGCCCAGTATGCTATTGAGTTGTTGGCCTGCCCTGCATCCAGCATGGTTTCCGAACGGGCATTCAGTGCTGCAGAAGGTTTCGTTACTGATCACAGAACGCGTCTGTCCACAGACTCAGTGGACCGTTTGACTTTTATAAAATTGAATCAGTCCGGGATTACCAGCTATGAAGCCCCTGATGCTGATGTCACTGATTCATTTTTTTTGGGATGTGGAATCTCTGCAGGACTTTGAGGGTGTTCAATCATTTCATCTGGAAGAATGTTTTTGGTATAGGTTTCATGGGCACAATTAACACCCAAAGACCAATTTTTCAGCACCTGTTTGACAGGTGCATATCATTGCAAATTTTTTTGCCTTCATCAAGAGCACTTCTATAGGGTTACGGTGGGAAGGCGCCACCGACACCCACAGACCAATTTTTTTGCACCTGTTTGACAGGTGCATATCATTGCAATTTTTTTTACAGAAAGGCCAATTCTTCCCTTCATGAAGAGCATCTCTGTAGGGTTATGGTGTGAAGGCATCACCGACACCCAAAGCCCAATTTTTCCGCACCTGTGATACCAGAATTTATCCAAAAAATCTCTTGTTCCCAGTGCACTACATTGTAATCTCATCATACACACTGGCTCCCCAGCTGTTGCTGAGCAAAATAAAGGCAGCTTGCAGGGAAAATGTCATTTTTTGCCTTTATAAATGCAATTATTGCTGCAGCAGATTCTAGACATGGTACAGATCTGGCACTTTACAGTTAGACCAAGGGGACCCCCCCCAGGCACTATATTGGAAGGATTTTTTATTTTTTATGCTTTCACTTTAAAAATCAAAAAATCACTGCTCATTTAAAAATTATGTTTTTTTACAAACTTTTTTTTTATTGATACATGTCCCCCAGGGCAGGACCCGGACCCCTATAACCATTGTATGCCCAATTACTTGCATATAAGTCTTCAAAATGGGCACTTTTGATTTTTGACGTTCGGGTCCAATTGACTTTAATAGGGTTCATTATTCAGGCCCAAACTTTCGCGGTGTTCAAAAGTTCTGGTGCAAACCGAATAGGGGTCTGTTCGGCCCATCCCTAATGATAACCATAACTTAATGAGAAATATACACTCACCAACCACTTCCCCCTTTTGCCTTCAGAACTGCCTTCATTCTTTGTGGCATAGATTCAGCAAGGTGTTGGAAACATTCCTCAGAGATTTTGGTCCATAGTGACATGATAGCGTCACACAGACAATGGCTACCTACAAAAAATTGCTTACATGTCAGCATTTTAGCAACCTAATTCAGGCATATTTGTTTTTTTCTCACCATTAATCACAAAGAAATATACACTCACCAGCCACTTTATTAGATACACTTTGCTAGTACCAGGTTGGGCCCCCTTTTGCCTTTATCCTTCGTGGCATTGATTCCAGAAGGTGTTGGAAACATTCCTCAGAAATTTTGCTCCATAGTGACATGACAGCATCACACAGTTGCTGCAGATTTGTCGGCTGCACATCCATGATGCGAATCTCCCATTCTATCACATCCCAAAGGTGCTCTAATGGATTGAGATCTGGTGACTGTGGAGGCCATTGCAGTATAGTGACTTCATTGTCGTGTTCAAGAAACCAGCGACATGGTGCATTATCCTGCTGGAAGGAGCCATCAGAAGATGGGGACACTGTAGTCATAAAGGGAAAGACATGGTCAGCAACAATACTCAGATAGGCTGTGGTGTTTAAACGATGCTCAATTGGTACTAAGGGGCCCAAAGTGTGCCAAGAAAATCCCCCCCCACCATGACACCACCACCACCAGCCTGAACCGTTGATACAAGGCAGGGTGGATCCATGCTTTTATGTTGTTTACTCCAAATTCTGACCCCACCATCTGAATGTCACAGCTGAAATCAAGACTCATCAGACCAGGCCACGTTTTTCCATTCTTTGATTGTCCAATTTTGGTGATTCTGTGCGAATTGTAGCCTAAACTTACCATTCTTAGCTGACAGGAGTGGCACCAAGTGTGGTCTTCTGCTGCTGTAGCCCATCTGCTTAAAGATTTGATGTGTTGTGCGTTCAGAGATGGTATTCACATACCTTGGTTGTAACGAGTGGTTATTTCAGTTACTGTTGCCTTTCTATCATCTCCAACCATTCTCCTTTGACCTCTGACATCAACAAGGCATTTTCTTCCACACATCTGCCCCTCACTGGATATTTTCTTTTTTTCGGTCCATTCTCTGTTAACCCTAGTAATGGTTATGCGTAAAAATCCCAGTAGATCAGCAGTTTTTGAAATACTCAGAGCAGCCTGTCTGATACCAAGAACCATGCCACGTTCAAAGTCACTTAAATATCCTTTCTTCCCCATTCTGATGCTCGGTTTGAACTTCAACAAATCATCTTCACCACATCTAGACGCCTAAATGCATTAAGTTGCTGCCATGTGATTGGCTGATTAGCAATTTGTATTACCAAGAAATGGGGCAGCTGTACCTAATAAAGTGGCCGGTGAGTGTAAGTCTCCATGAAGTTGCATCATAATGCTTTTGAATATTTCCATTTCTATAATCCCATTCATTTATTTTTAACCTGTACTGTAATTAGGCACACAAAGGATGAGGAAACAAGAGGATGTTTGTCTTGTGGTTGCATTAATTAGGGAGATGGTATTTGTTCTCAGAATATTTACATAATGAACAATAGATGAGACAGGAAGCAAAAGGAAACATGAATATAAGACAGTTTATTTACTCATTTTATTGCAATGCACCTGTGATGGTCGAAACTGTGGCCCGGGGGGCCGGGGGCAGCCCTTTGCTTGCTTTTATCCAGCCCCTGGGGCAATATTTCATCCTCTGACACTAACAATAGGGCATCATTCTCCCCACTTACACCAAGGAAGGGGCACACATCCTCCCAATGACACCAATCATGAAGCACAGTTCCTCCCAGTGACACCCAACGATGGGGCATGATTCTTCCCACCCAATAACACCAACAATGGAGCACAATTCCTCTCACTGACATAAAAAAGGAGCATTGCTTACTCCCACTGATGCCGGGACAATTTCTACTTCCCTGGTCTAACTAAATGTTTATTACCATTTTTGCAGTAAAATTTTAGAAACCCCACTATATGTTTTTCTGTTTGTTCCCATGGATACCAGTGGCGGATGGTGCCTACTATTTTTGGGGGAGTGGCACAACCTACGGTGGCACAACCAACTCTAGCCCCAGGCGGTATTCTCCTTCTGGCTGCTTGGAACCCAGAATTGTGTCCTGAGACACAATTGGCCAGGGAGTCATAAGATTCCCTGGCCAATAGGAGCTGATTGGCCAGGAGGAGAATGTGGCAGAATAGCGAATTTTCATTGGCTAGTGTCACACAACTGGGTGGGATCAGGGCGCAGTGCTCTGCGCCCCGAGCCCACCCTGTTTTGAAGCCTGTTAGAGCCTCTGGCTCTAATCACGTGCTTCAAAAAACACTCCCCCCGCCATTGGAATCCATAGTCCGGCGTCCCTGCATGTAGATATATATATATAATTGTATACAATACAACAAAGCTGAAGCTTCATTCAATTTGAAAAAAATCAATTTACAACAATTAAAAAATAAAAAAATGGGGTAGCTTAACCACTTGCTGACCACCCACCGCAGTGTGATGGCGGCAAAGTGGCTCATTATCGCAAACTGCCATCACCTGATGGCGGCCGTGATAACTAATATTGTGAGTGCGCGCCACCGGAGGCACGCTCGCGAGCTCACTGTGTTCCGGGGGGGGGGCAGGGAGTGGGTAGGGCGGAATCGATATCCGCCGGCTACCCGCGATGGCTCCCCCTAAGTGAGAGAACGGAGGTTCGTGTATGTAAACAGAGGGGGAAGGGCTGTGATCACAGGCTTCCTGTATATAGAATCCGTGATCACTCCCCTCCCCTTGCCAGCCCAGCCCCCATACAGTTAGTAAACACTGAGGGAACACAGTTAACCCTTAGAGCGCACCCTCCAGGTTAACCCCCTCACTGCCAATGGCATTTTCACAGTAATCAGTGCATTTTCATAGCACTGATCGCTGTATAAATGCCAATAGTCCCAAAAAAGTGTCAAAATGGTCCGACATATCAGCTGCAATATCGCAGTACCGCTAAAAATCACAGATAGCTGCCATTACTAGTCAAAAAAAGAAATAAAAAAACCCCAGAAATGAATTCTCATCATTCATAAACGCGGCAACTTTTGCGCAAACCAATCAATAAACGCCAATTGCAATTTTTTTTTACCAAAAATATGAGGAAGAATATAAATCGTCCAAAACCGATGAAAAAAAAATGTTTTTTTTAGATTTTTTTTTATTTGTATTTTAGCAAAAAGTAAGAACAATTGTTTTTTTTTGCAAATTTGACGCTCTTTTTTGTTTATAGCGGCGATCAGAAACGACGCAGAGGGGATCAAATACCACCAAAAGAAAGCTCTATTTGTGGGGAAAAAAAAGGAAGCAAATTGTGTTTGGGTACAACATCGCACGACTGCGCAATTGTCAGTTAAAGCAACGCAGTGCCGAATCGCAAAAAGTGCTCTGGTCCTAAAGTGTGAAATCCTTCCGGGGCTGAAGTGGTTAAACTGTACCTATTTATTTATTTTGCTGTAAATGTATTCACAATAGTGATGCATTTTTATTATTAATGAGAATTTGGTTATATATGGTAATAAAGAAATAACCTTTTCTTTCAGTTAGTTTTTATTGAAAAAGCAGAATAATCATACAACCAATATACGTTGAATTTTTATGTACAAAATACAGCTGATAGATGACCATTGTACAAAGTACCGTAAGTGCCAAACTATAACATGCAACCCTCGCCGGTGAAGCTGGCAAGGACTTTTGAAGCAGTCAACTTTAAATAAATAACCCATCAGGTAGTAAAATTCAACAGAATCACATTAGTCCTAAGGCATTGTAACCAATAGGAACAGTTAGGAAGATATCACAAGAAAGACTTGGCAAACAAAGCTACTGTACAGTAAATGTCAATGTAATAAAGCCTGCGCTGAAAAAAGCTAAATATATGCAAAAAGTGTAATTTTTTTTTTTAAAGTGTAAAAAATGATTATGGAACCTTAAAATTTAAATAAAGTGACAATGCGGCCCAGAATCAATGAAATAAAATGAGCGATTACATTAACCACTTAGAGACCGCCCACCGCATATATACTGCGGCAGGGCGACTCTATTGCGCGAAGCAATGTACCTGTAGGTCGTTTCGTGCAATAGATACTGTGGGCGTGCAGGGGAGCCAATCTGCGGGTCCGGTGGACCCGATGCCCGCCGGCCACCCGTGATCGCTCCACAGAGGGGCAGAACGGGGATCTGCCTATTGCCTATGTAAACAAGGCAGATCCCCATTCTGACAGGGAAGAACACAGAGATCCTAGTAATCAGGAACTGTGATCTTCCTGTCAGTCCATCCACCATACAGTTAGAAAACACTTGCAGGGAATACGGTTAACCCTTTGATCACCCCTGATGTTAACCCATTTCCTGCCAGTGTCATTTATACAGTGACAGTGCATTTTTGTAGCACTGATCACAGTATTGGTCCAAAAAAAGTGTCACACAGGGTCAGATTTGTCCGCCACAATGTTGGAGTCCCGCTAAAAATTGATGTTCGTTGCCATTACTAGTAAAAACAATTAAAATAAAAAGTCCATAAATCTATCCCATAGTTTTTAGACGCTATAACTTTTGCGCAAACCAATCAATCTACGTTTATTGGAATTTTTTTTACCAAAAATATGTAGAAGAATACATATGGGCCTAAAATGAGGAAGAAATTTGTTTTTTTTTACATTTTTTTGGGATATTTATTACAGCAAAAAGTAAAAAATATGTTTGTTTTTTTTCAAAATTGTTTTTGTTTTATAGCGCAAAAAATAAAATCCGCAGAGGTGATCAAATACTCCCAAAAGCTCTATTTGTGGGAAAAAAAGGACGTCAATTTTATTTGCGCAAAAAGTGACCTGGGGGTAAATCCTTCCGGGGCTGACGTGGTTAACGTGTGCAAAAAAAAATACCCCATATATTGCAATAACAAATGCTGAATGGACCTTTAGTCATAAATAAAGTGTAAAATACAGAATTCAAACAATGTCCAAAGATCAATCAGTGCAGGGAGAGGAGATTCCAGAAATCTTTATCTGCACATGTATTGAGTCACTTCACAGTTTTCGGAGGTGAGAAAAATACATTTTTATTTTTTTTTGATTTACTTGCACATTTGCACCTTGTGGTGATTGCACGTATTGAACTTTGGACATTATTTTAACTTTGCATTTTTCTTTTTATCCACTAAAATTTTTATTCAGTTTCAAAGAAAATTTTAAATACAAAACAGCCTAATGGGCATACCCAGGTCCAATGTAATACATAGACACATAAACAAACCCAGCACCTAATCTAATAACAGCTAAAAGGTGTATACCAGCTACTCAGGGTTGGAACAAAGGGGTGAGCCGAAGGGGATGCCCTGTGCACTGTGGTATCATGTGAGGTGGGGGGCACCTCAAGGAGATTGGGGGGGATTTGTGTTCGGAGGGGGAATTTGGAGGGTGGCAGGGGATACAAATTGTTCAACAACGGGAAATTAGGGGTGTGTGCCAGGAATGTTGATGTAGGGGGATTTGTGTTGGAGGGGGGAGAAAAGAATATGTACTAGGAGGGGAGGTTTTGGGGAGGTTTGTACTAGAAGAGGTGATATGGTATAGGGGGGGAGGGAATTTGTGCTAGGAGGGGAATTTTTTTTGGGGGGGGGGGATTTGTGAAAGAAGGGACAATTGGGGGGTATTTAGGCTAGGAGGGGAAATTGGGTGGGGGGGGGGGGGATTTGTGCTAGTAGGAGGGAATGGGGGGAGAATTTGTGCTGGGAGGGGGGCTTTGGAGTGGAGGAAGAGGATTTGTGCTTGGAAGGGAAATTTGAAGAGTAGAGGATTCGTGCTCGGAGGGGTGATTTTTTTTTTGGGGGGTTGTGCTGGTGGGATATGGAGAGAGAGAGGATTTGAGCTTGGAGTGGGGATAGGGAGGCACAGAATTGTGCTGGCAGGGGGCATTTCAGCAGGGAGCCAGGTTTGGGAGGAGGGGGAATTTATGCTTAGGGGATAAGCATGCAGATTAGTGCTCGATTTTCTTTTGGGGTAGGTGGGGGATTTTTGCTGACACATAATGCTCATACATCTTGG
>BLSH010028355.1:953257-967586 GCA_018402905.1 Glandirana rugosa | reverse complement strand
AACGTTTTTTTCACACTATACGTAAAATTTATTGCGTATAACACAAAATGTTACGTGGCCACATCTGTCCGAGAATACTGTCTTGTGTTCCTCCTCGAGTCCTCCTTCCCGTAGAGGACCGTGACTCCAGACACCCCCTCCTTCTAGCACAAGTCCTATAATTTCACCCCCCTCCCCCCAATACAAATGCTCTTGCCTCCTAATTCCCCGTCCCAGCACAAATTAATTTACTCCCTCCCACCATACATATCCTCTCAAACACTCCTTCTAGCACATATCCTCGTTCCTCCTATAGTGCAAGTTCTCTTATGTAAAATCCCCACTCCCAGCACAGACCTCAGTGCCAGGAGATGCCCTTCCTCCTGAGCTCCTCCTTGTGTTCTGTCATAAGAGCCTGTCTACACCGGTGCATTGTAAAACACAATATGCGTTATTTAAAATGCATATCACACTTTTTTTGCAATTTTTTTTAATGCATTGCGTTAAAATATAGAGTAGACAATGCATAATGTATTTTACATGCGTTTCGCATATATTTTCATCCTTGGTCAAAATACAAAAATACCCGGTGTGTTTTTGGTGCATTTCCTTTAACTATAATGGAAGGCATTAAAGATGCAACAAAACTGACTTGTTGGTTAGCATTTATCCAAAGCAACTTCATAAAGCTGCTAGGCAGGGAGGAGAGATAGAGTCAAGTGAGACTTTCTGCATTAACTGAAGCCAGAAGAATTCTGGGGTCCATTTAGGTCCATGTTGCCACCTTTCACCACCTGTGTTTACTGTCACATAGGGACACATAGCAGGCAGGTAGAGCTCTGGATTCCTGGAGTCTATTCTTAGCTGATCTGTTGAAAAAAATCCCATGTACAGAGCTCAGTAGCTTAAGCTCCAGTTTGCACACAACGAATTTGTAAGAGAAATTACTCTTAAATTAAATGAAATGACACCTGGAATAAAGTGACACCTAGAATGCTCTGACAGCAGTATCATAGTTATACCCTGTAATAAATATTCATATTTAAAATGAATAATAAGTAAAAATAAAATATATTTTGTTCCTTTTTCTGTCTCTTCCCCTATTTCCCTACTCCCTTTCCAACTTTTTTACTCTTCCGGTTTTCTCTCTCCCCATTCCTCTTTCTTTTACAAGTAACAATGTTGCTTGTTTCTATGTTTAACAACAACTCACCTAAATATGTGGAAAAGCTCAGCTCCTGTTTTTCTGAAGATCATCTTGCTTATCTCCCTACTAACATCCACCATTGTGAAATATTCTTACTGAGTAATTTTATTTTGTTTTCTAAGGTCAAATATTGCAGTTGAAATCCCTGAAACATTTTCACCTATAGTAGTAACCGGATGTAACAGTAAGCTGCTTATTTTTCTTTTACTTTCTTTATTTATTATGCTGTCCAGGATATTTTTGCTGTGACGGAGTTGTTATGAAGGATTGATTAATATTATCAAAGAAATTTATTGACTAAAAAAAAATGTTTTTGTTCCCTACGATCCAAAGCTTTATTCTGGGTTAGTGGTTCCAAATTTACTGATACAAATAGTACTAATAGAGTACAGTGAAGTCTAGTATGGCAAATTGCATGATTGCATCATTGAAAATTAGTCTACAAGAATAGCAGCAAGCCAGGAGCCTCCTCATTATGATTTTGGGGAATGCGGCCAGGAAGGCACTATATTCCATACATGGTGGACTCAAATCCCTCCAACAGGTGCTATTGGGACCCCCGGGGGGAGGGAAAACTGGGACATACAAGGAGGTTGATAGTCTTATTTTTGTTGCGGCCAGGGATTCCATCGCCAGGCGCTGGAAAACCCCTATGATCCCATTTTAATTCTTGAAGGCCAAAATATCATAGATTTTGATACATGAACTCTTTTCAGCACTCTTGTATGATAAACTGACCTTTCTTTTAAAAAGACCCGGGATCCCTAAATAAAATACCTTTCAAATTCTTCTTGGGATTGCTCAGTTTACCACTTCCATTGACGGGGTAGGGTGCACTTTCATTTGCTTTCTCTGTTTCCTTCCTTTTCTCTCAATTTCCTTTCCCTGCTTTTTTGCTTTTCTCTTGACTCTGTTACATGGTTTTAGGTCGACAAATCTGATGCTGTGTACAACGAGATGGTAATGGGCTTACACACAGCGAGAATGTAGCCTAGTCATTGTAACTTACCTAGTAGAAAGTTTTACCCTGCCCACTGATACAGTGGAGTATAGGATGGCCTATTCCAGTAGAAAGCTATAAATTGAGTATGGCTCCCATTCATCTGAGGTTTCTTTCGGTTAGGATAGAGCAGACCTTTTTTTCTTTTCTTAGCATTATAACCAACCTCATTGTCTCATATTTGTTTTTTTTCCTACATTGTATTCAGAGATAACTGGTATGTAATGCTGGATAATTTAATGTTGTTACCAGCTAGTATTACTGAATGATTCTGAAGAAATTTCTCCATTTGCCATGTGTTTAACCATTGACTTCTGTATCTTTTATCGAAACTGTAATAAAAATATTGGAAAAGAGAATTAGTATCCAGGTGTATGGCCTATGATAACTCAACAAGGCTTCAAGGTGCTCACCCCCTTCCATTCCCTCTTCCCCACTTGGTTTCCCCTTTTAACCATAGCTATCTACTCTGAACTGCTGAAGTTCCACCTACATCTGGTTATACAATTAAGACAATGTATTGATTACTTAGTAATTTATTGTGGCACTCTGTAATACTAATATCTTGAAGGAGATGTATGCAGTTTTTTTGTATAACCTCTCATTTTAAATTTTAAAAAATTGAACAAGAAAATTATTATCTAGTAGTAGATAAAGATATGCATTAGCAATGGTGCCCTTCTTGACCATTAGGTCCCACAGTTTATTTGGCCATATTGTGTTGGCCAGATACAGATATGTTCAGAGATTGAAGTTCAAAAACAAAGTTTGTAGAGACTTTAGAAAGTAATTTGTTCAACTTTTTTGGTCTTGTATTCTATGATCTCTTTTCAGGCTCAGCTTTTACCCCCAAGCCAAAATGTCAGATGGGAATGGGATCTCCTTTCCCAAGTGGATATTTTTTCAAAAATGTTTGGAATCCCCTCTACTGCAATATGACCATCTACAGAACTGGAGATGACTTTCTGAAATGCCTGGAAGGGAAGAATCTTTTCCTCATAGGAGATTCTACATTGCGACAGTTTATAATGCACTTTACTGAAGGCATCAAAAGTAAGATTCATATGAGCAAAATACTTTTGCTCAGTTTCAACAAGGGTGCCATGTTATAACAACTACTTTTCCATGGATGGCTCTCATTGACATGTTCTCAACATGTTGGATTTCTGAATTAAAATTTCTTTGGTTGCATACCAGACTGGAGGTTCAGTCTTCTGAGATGGAAATAGATTTCAGTTCATCAGGTATCTCTAAAGATACAGATAGAATTTTCCTGACTTATGAGGGGAACCTAGTACTGCTGATAAAATTCCATGATAACGTGATAATCCTGCTTACTTGGCTAACTTTCAAATAAACTTCATGATTATAAGTTTGAGGACTCTTAACCATCTTACCTATTTTAGTTTGTTGGACATCCCATTTTAAAACCATGGGCAATAATATGGGGTTGCCCCGTCCCCGATCCACATATTTGGGCGTTCTACAAGATCAAAATCTGCAATTCAAGGGTTGAGGTCAAGGATCTGTGCAGGCCACTCAAGTATGAAACAAATCAAATCATGTCTTTAGCTGGCTTTAGGCACATGGGCACATTAATATTAGAATTACATAGTTACATGGTCACATAGTTGGTAAGGTTAAATAAAGACAACAGTCCATCCAATTCAACCTGTGTAGGTGTGTGTAGAAAAATAATTTCCCATATGCCGTATATTGTTTTCAGTAAGATGCACGTCCAAGAGTCTTTTAAAACTATCCATACTGCGTGCTGACACCAGCGATCATGGAAGAGACTTCCACATGCTTACCACCCTGACAGTGAAAAACCCCCTACGCAGCTTAAGGTTAAACCACTTATCTTCCAGTCTCATCATGTGGCCCAGTGTCCTCTTACACTCCCTGGGACTGAAAAGTTTCATACTTACGCTGGGATCACCATCGAGATATTTGTATATCACTATCATATCTCCTTTCAAGCGTCTCTTCTCCAAGGAGAATAAATTTAGCACTTGTAGTCGTTCCTCATAATTGAGGTCCTCCAGTCCCCATATTAATTTAGTTGCAGTTCTCTGGACTCTCTCCAGCTCCAGCATTTCCCTTCTGAGGATTGGTGACCAGAACTGCATGGAATACTCCAGATGCGGCCGAGCCAGAGTTTTATAAAGTAGCAGAATAATAGTTTTATTTCTGGAGTAAATTCCCTTTTAATGCATGCTAATATTCTGCTGGCTTTGGTAGCATGCTATTGCTCAGTCTGTCTTCTACTAGGACCCCCAGATCTTTCTCCATCCTGGAAGCCCCTAGGGGTTCTCCTCCTAATGAGTAATTTGTGTTTATAACCCACAAAGTCTTTAATTTCAGTAGTATGTTTACAGTTAAAATTAGAATGGAATGCAATGTAAAATTCGATTTGAATTTCAATTCGAATTTCGGAAATTTGGACAAATTTCATTTAGTTATTTGGAACATTCGGTAAACTTTGTTTATACTGTAATTCGGATATTCGTATATATCCGAATCTCTGAATAATGGAAATTTTGTCAGAATATTAATTCGTAACGAAACGAACCGCACATGTCTAACTTCCACCCTATACCCACGGGGTCCTGGAACTCCATCCCTGTATGCACCTCCAGTGGCCCTGATTTGCTGCCATCGGCAGACTGGGACACCTATGTAGATTATTTTGCATGCAACCCTAACACACATTGTACTTTCAATTATTGTTTTTTGAAGAATGAGGATTTGGAAAAATGGGACTCTGACTCAAAAATAAAAAAGTCCATCAAAAAACAGATTCCTGGATGTTCCTATGAGAAGTTTATTATTTACAATCATATGTTTTCCTAGTGCTTAGATTGGTAATCTAAAAGATATGCAAAAAAGTATAATAAAAACCTTATTTAAGCTCAGCCATCTCTAATACGGTATATGGATTAAGTTCTAACTCGCTGGATCAATTAAAACAATATTTATTGGTATCAAAAATTCAAAGAAAACACAGCACACATAATGGTACCATAAATTACATATTAAAACCAAATCCACCCCTCAGCTCCATATAGTAAGGACATTGTGTAGCCCCATAAATTGTGGATATCCAGTGGATAAGGGGTAGGGGTGATTAATCGCAAAGTCAAAGTTAGAATGATGAAAAATTCAAACAGTGGGGCCATATAATTGCAATCATAAAAAATGTATATATCAACATAAATCCAAAGAGAACCACATGTGGGTATAAGTCAATGGAATAAATTGAAGATGCAATAGCAACTTTGTCTTGGGGTCACTGCCCACACTCATCCATAGCCGTGCTGTAAAAAAAGGGGGGGGGGGCTAATTTCCAGCTGTGAACCCCAAAGGTGAATAGGTTCCGGACTCTGCAGTGGTCCAGAGGAGGTATATTCCTGATAGATAGGTGTTCAAGACCTGGTATTCTTCCAAGGATTATTATCCAGGAAATCCTCCCTCACACTTTGACTCAAAGCAATTGTATATGATGATCGGTTCATGGCCTGTCCATAGGCTCTATATGGGACCATCTGTAGCTGGAGCGCACCTATATGGCTTTTTGTGGGGGCCTCTCCTGTATTGCAACAGTCACTTAATAAGGAGTTATATTTATTGGTTCTTTTGGTAGCTGAATGGTCTGTTAGTCCATATATTAGCCATCCAGTGTACAGTCCCATCCTTAAACAAGTGTTCTCCATTGTTGAGCTGGGGGTGGAGAGGTATCCATGCCTGGTCGGTTTTGCCGACCACCGTCGGACATGCGGTAGCAAAATTTGTTCCAGAAATCAGCCTTTGAAACAACCGACGGTGATCGGCGAAATTGGTCAGGCATGGCTACCTCTCCACCCCCAGCTCAACAATGGAGAACTCTTGTTTAAGAATGGGACCGCACACTGGATGACTAATATATGGACCAACAGACCATTCAGCTACCAAGAGAACCGATAAATATAACACATCTCTTTATTAACTGACTGTTGCAATACAGGAGAGGCCCCCACAGAAAGCCATATAGGTGCATTCCAGCTACAGACGGTCCAATATAGAGCCTATGGACAGGCCATGAACCGATCATCATATACAATTGCTTTGGGTCAAAGTGTGAGGGAGGATTTCCTGGATAATAATCCTTGGAGGAATACAAGGTCTTGAACACCTATTTATCAGGAATATACCTCCTCTGGACCACTACAGACTCCAGAACCTATTCACCTTGGGGTTCACAGCTGAAAATCAGTCCCCCCCCTTTTCTTACAGCACGGCTATGGATGAGTGTGGGCAGTGACCCCAAGACAAAGTTGCTAATGCATCTTCAATTTATTCCATTGACTGATACCCACATGTGGTTCTCTTTGGATTTATGTTGATATATACATTTTTTATGATTGCAATTATATGGCCTCACTGTTTGAATTTTTCATCACTCTAACTTTGACTTTGGGGATAATCACCCCTACCCCTTATCCACTGGATATCCACAATTTATGGGGCTACACAATGTCCTTACTATATGGAGCTGAGGGGTGGATTTGATTTTAATATGTAATTTATGGTACCATTATGTGTGTTGTGTTTTCTTCAAATTTTTTATACCAATAAATATTGTTTTAATTGATCCAGCGAGTTAGAACTTAATCCATATATTAGGGATGGTTGAGCTTAAATAAGGTTTTTATTATAGTTTTTTGCATATATGTCTTTGCCTACAGCTCCCAATTCTTCTTTATGTTATGCATACAAATAGAGGTGGCAGTGTCTAGAGCAGCCTTTCTCAACCTTTGCAACACAGAGGAACCCTTGAAATAATTATCTGGTCTCGGGGGAACCCCTGCTAAAAATTAAAAATCTACAACTCATGATACATTAGTGTGATGGTCAATGGGAAAAATGCTCCTTACACTTGTGGTCATTGGAAAGAATTACCCCCTTACAGATAGCTAAATAGATCAATGGTGTCAATGGGAATTTATCTGAGCGGTAGAAATTGACCATTACTCAAGGAACCCCTAGCAACCTCTGGAAGAACCCTAGGGGAACCCTGCTCTAGAGGATCCTAAACCCCTCTCTTCAGTGTGAATAATCTAAAACAGGGATATGCAATTAGTGAACCTCCAGCTGTTGCAGAACTACAAGTCCCATGAGGCATAGAAAGACTCTGACAGCCACAAGCATGAGCACCCAGAGGCAGAGGCATGATGGGACTTGTAGTTTTGCAACAGCTGGAGGTCCGCTAATTGCATATCCCTGATCTAAAAGATAGCTTTTTGGACATAGAGAAAGCTACATCTATTTCCATTCCACATTAATCAATTTTAAAGTGCTCAATTCTTCTTTTTTTTAGTTTTCCATTTCTTTATATTTCTTTATACACAAACATCTGACCATATATTGTGCTTATAGTGAACCAGGTGATCAAATTAAAAAGAGTATAAAAAATGAGTAAATCTGCAGTTGCTCAGCTAGCTGTCTTTGAACAGGTGGAGACCCTGGATCCCAGCCCCAAACAATTTGGGACACTCAGTGGCAGTAACAACTCCCACACTGAACTGTCATATAGTAGGGAGAGGGTTAATTTTGGGCAATATGGGCAGGAGTTATTTCAGAGTCAGATAGAAGCAAAAGCCCTATGTTCAGTGTTTGCTTGTAATCCAGAGGGCTTACCAGGTCCACAATAGAGTTTGTGAACATTAAAGCAGAGTGGAACTTCCGCTTTAAGTACTCCTTACCCCCTGACATGCCACATTTAGCATGTCATTTTTTTATGGGGGGGGGGGCAGGTACCTAGTTTTGACAGGAACCCAGCTCCCACTTCTGCTCATGGCGCTGTGGCCCCGAGCAGAAGTTCTCCTCCTCTCCCCCCTTCCTCCCTGCAATCTTCTGGGACACGTCACAGGTAATTAGTGCTGTATAAAGTTTTACTGCAAGCAGGGAACAAAGTCTAGTTTATTCCAGCATCTAATTAACCACTTCAGCCCCGGAAGGATTTACCCACTTCCTGACCAGGCCATTTTTTGCAATATGGTACTGCGTCACTTTAACTGACAAGTGCGCGGTCGTGCCACGTTGTGCCCAAATAAAATCAACGTCCTTTTTTCCCCACAGATACAGCTTTCTTTTGGTGGTATTTTATCACCTCTGCGGTTCTTATTTTTTTGTGCTATAAACAAAAAAAGAGCGTCAATTTTGAAAAACAAATAAATAATATTTTTTACTTTTTGCTATAATAAATATCCCCCAAAAAATGTAAAAAAAAACAAATGTCTTCATCAGTTTAGGCCGATATATATTCTTCTACATATTCTTGGTAAAAAAATCACAATAAGCGTATACTGAATGGTTTGCACAAAAGTTATAGCGTCTACAAAATATGGCATTTTTATTTTTTATTTTTTTTACTAGTAATGGCTGCCATCAGCGTTTTTTAGCAGGACTGCGACATTGCAGCGGACAGATCGGACACTTTTGACACTTTTTTGGGACCGCTAACATTTATACAGCGATCAGAGCTAAAAATAGCCACTGATTACTGTATAAATGACACTGGCAGGGAAGGGGTTAACACTAGAGGTGATCAAGAGGTTAAATGTGTTCCCTGCTAGGGGTTTCTAACTAAATGGGGGTTGGGCTGACTGGAGGAGGAGAGAGATCGATGTTCCCATTTACTGGGAACAGATGATTTCACTCAACTCCCTTGACAGAACGGGGATCTGCTTTGCTTACACTCGCAGATCCCCGTTCTGTGTCTCTCTGGAGAGACTGCGAGTGGCCGGTGGACATCGAGTCCGCCCTACCCACTGATTGGCTTCCTCTTGGCAGTGAGAGTGCGAGCGCGCCCACAGTGGCTCGTTCCTGAGCCGACGTACAATGATGCCGATTCGCGGGAACGAGCCACTCTGCCGCAGTAAAATGACGGCAGGCTGTCGTTAAGTAGTTAAAGAGAGAAATCAACTCTGAAACTGTATTGCTCTTAATTAACACTTGTTCTTGCCTCCAACAGTTGTACAATATTTTCGTTACCATCAGGGCGGATGGGCTGCTTGGTCAAAGTCCCTGGAAGCCCTAAATATGGGCAAGGACCTATACGTCTCCTATAAAAGACATGGCTTTCCCCTGGAGCATGACACTTTCTACTACTTCAAGGAGGACATGTACACGAGTCGTCAGATCGATCAGCGTGCTGGAGGGAAGAACACCATTTTTGTTATAACCATGGGTCAACACTTCAGACAGTTTCCTCTGAAACTTTTCATCAAACGGGCACTCAACATCCGCCGAGCAATAGAACGCCTTTACCTTCGCAGTCCAGACACCAAGGTTATCATTAAATCAGAAAACACCAGGGAACTGTATGCCCCGGTTGAAGTACAGGGAGACTTCCATGGTTATACCCAGTATCTTGTGCTGAGAGAAGTTTTCAAGGACCTTAATGTGGGCTTTGTGGATGCCTGGGACATGACGGTGGCATCTGCTACAGCGACTGTTCATCCTCCAGGCATAACATTTGACAGTATTTTGAGCCTGACATTTAGTTTTGCTTGTTAATTTTAAAAGATTGTTATGAAGAAACAAGTGCTAAAAGTCACAAACATAGGCATGTGCACGTGTGCCTGGGTATACCCTAATCACCCCGTGTGGTGCAGATTTCCCCTGCCCCCTCTATTCCCAAAGCACTGCTGGCTTCCCTCCTCTCCCACCGGCTGCTGCTGCGGCCACACAGTGGGGATGTTTCAGGATGGAGAGTGGAGAGTGAAGTGGAGAATTGTGTCATTTACCAGCCCCTTCCTTTTCTGAATGAACACAGTGAGTAATTGCTACTGATCACTCACTGTGTTCATTCACAACTGAAGCATAGTAAGCTGTTTTTACTATGCTTCAGTTTGTGAATAAAGAGGAAACCGCTCAGCATAGAGCACTTCCCATTAATTCACTGTCCAGTGCAACTGAGGCTGCAGAGAAAGAGACTAGGGAATCTCTGTCCTCAGTCCCTTTTTCTGTCTCAAAAGTTAGTGTAGTACAGGTCTATATTCATAATTGATTTACAAATAACTTGGTACTAGTTGTTATTTTATTAACTATGATAGTTTCGAGATAATTATTTCTGTGTATGTATATCTGCATACTAGCTATGGCTCTGGATACATTGATCTTTCTGACCTCAGTTGGTCACATTGTCTGAAAACCATTATATCAGTTTATTGGAGCTCCCTTGGAGCCCCCTTTCACATATTTATACCTTAAAATTGAACCCTTTGTTACATAAACGGCGCTGTAACAAAGGGTTATCTTTTGTGTTACATTTATTAATTTATTGACAGGTTCATATATTTACTCTTTCAGATTTGTGGATGAAGTACAATGATTAAAACAACATAGTTTAGAAATAAAAGAGATTTACTTAACTTCGATTAAAGTTGGACAACAGATGATAAAAACAGATACATTTTGTTTCAAGCCAGGGAACCCCTTAACTTCTCTGAAGACATCAGAAAGTCCTGGAAGCGACAGTCTCTTCCATTTCTAGGTACATTCATTAGCTTGTCCTAGGCGAGGTTCTGAGCTCTTTTCACATTTTAAGGTATAAATATGTGAAAGTGGGTTCCAAGGGAGCTCCTATAAACTGGTTTTAGCCAGTTCTAACAAAAGAATGGCTATAACGGTTTTGAGACAATGTGACCATCTGTGGTGAGGTCAGAAAGATCAATGTATGCAGAGCCATAGCTAGTATGCAGATATACATACACAGAAATAATCTCCTTTGTGCAAGCAGAAATAATGCTCCTTAGGCAAGGAGGAACAGGATGAGCACTGCCAGAGCTCTACAAAATGACCTCCAGCAGGCCACTGGTGTGAATTCCTCTGACCAAATAATCAGAAACAGACTTTATGAGAGTGGTCTGAGGGCCTGGCGTCCTCTAGTGGGCACCGTGGAGTTTGATTGGAATTTGCCATTGAACACCAGAGTTGGCAGGTCCGCCACTGGCGCCCTGTGCTTTCCACAGATGAGAGCATGAGGACATGTGACAGACATGAAAGGGTCTGGAGAAGCCGTGGAGAATGTTATGCTGCCTTTAACATCATTCAGAATGACCGGTTTGGTGGTGGGCCAATGTTGGTCTGGAGAGGCATATCCATGGAGGGATGCACAGACCTCTACAGGCCAGACAATGGCACCCTGACAAAAAAAAAAACAAGTTGGTTCCAGGCGCACCTTGAGGGCAAAGAGCACTTTGGACAATGGAGTGGCACAAAAAACAATTGTTTAATTGCACCCTGAGTGCCATTAGGTATCAGGTCAAAATCCTTGGACCCATTGTCAAATCCTACACTGGTGCAGTGGGTCCTGGGTTCCTCCTGGTGCACGGCAATGGCCGGCCTTATGTGGCGAGAGTACGCAGCCAGTTCCAGGAGGATGAAGGAATGGATACCACTGAATGGCCCCCGCTCTCACCTGACCTAAATCCAATAGAACACCTCTGGGTCATTATGTTTCGGTCCATCCGACGTCACCAGGTTGCACCTCTATCTGTTCAGGAGCTCAGTGATGCCCTGGTCCAGAACTGGGAGGAAATACCCCAGGACACTATCTGTTGTCTCATTAGGAGCATACCACAACATTGTCAGGAATGCATACAAGCACGTGGGGGGCATACAAACTACTGAGCACCATTTTGAGTTGCTGCAATAACATTTCAGCAACATGGAGTAGCCTGCTGTATCATTTATTCACTTTGATGTTTGGGGTGTCTTTGAATCCAGCCCTCTGTAGGTTGATAATTTTCATTTCCATTAAACAATGTGGCATCCTTTCATTCCAAAAACATTACCCAGCCCTTTTCAGTATCGATATCCAGCATGATATTTTGCCCCATTGAGATCTGATATGTTTTCAAAGTGTTCCTTTAATTTTTTTGAGCAGTGTACATAACCACTTGTTGCCCCCATTGACCAAGTCAAGTAAACATTCTATCATTAGAGATAGAATGACGTTTACTAACAGCTTTTTTGGGCCTCTCTTAACTCTAAATGTTTCCACTACTATCTGAAATATAGGAGCACCAATCATCCCCAATTAAGGCACATACCCCTCCTTTGGCAGCAAGAATAACATCTAGAGCAGCTCTGTTTTGTAGTACCACCAATCTAATTTGCTTAACCTCCACTGTAAGAACATCAATACTATATTTTTGTTTCTTGTTTTGTTGTTCAATGATTGTAGATGTTTTCCTCAGCATTTGCACTACCCAAGCCACTCCATACTAACGAAGAATAATCATAGCCAATCTTCCGCCTTCAGTGACATCCCACCCCTTGGTATACAGTATCTTGTATTTCTGAGGAACATATGCTCATTTTCCAATTCCTTATGTCCCACGTGTATTATTAAAAACTATACAGACTTTTGGAACTATTTGTCCAATAAAGCAGCTCCCTGACCAATTTTGTAGTAGCCATTTATAAGCATTCAGGCCACATATAAAATAGAATTGATTAGGCAATGGAGTCGTTTGGTGAATCCAGTACTGCCAAAACATATCTGCTCATTTTTGATTTTTAGACAAATTTACATAGCTAATATGGACACTATCTTTGACCACACACGTGTGTGTATCATTTTTATATGCAGATCCTCCTATGCGGTATCTATTTACTTTGAAATTAAATACTTCTCCTCTCCCCACCACCTGCACCATAGAGATATTATTCCAAGCTAAATTTCTGTAGTGCCTGTTTTTGTGCCACACTTGTATGAGCTTGGAAGCCTTCTTGTCTCACCCATCTAGATCAGTAGTAGTAGGCCAGTCCTTACTGTCACTGATTGCTTCTTTGTTGTTGCTTCCACATGTTGTAAAGCAGTGTAGGCAGCCAGCAACTGCTTCTCCAAAGGGTTGTACTTTCTCTGTGCAGCGTTAACTGTTTGGACCAGAATCCCAATTGTATCTTCTGATCCCTTGGATTTGAGCCTTTCTGCCACAGACTCCACGACATTCCGTGTTCAGTTGCAGTCACATCTATGATGAAAGGCTGATCTGGTTTCAAGGGGCCTAATGTGTGATGTGTTCTTACAGTGTCTAGTGCCAACTGCTGTTCTGATCCCCATAAGAATACAGTCTTTTTCCGAGCGACATTGTAGACGGGCCTAGGAATCAAGCCCAAGTGAGGAATGAAAGGTCTCCAAAAGCCCAGTAAACCCAGTAAACTCTGAGCCTCTTTCACATGTTTGAGAAGCTTCAATGCTTCAATAGGGTCTAATACAGATTGGGAAATAGTCTTGATGGGCCCAGACCAAATTATTCTTAGAAATTTGACATGTGTACCTGGTCCTTGAATCTTTGTAGGGTTAATGGTCCATCCTCTGTTCTCCATATGAGCCTGCACTGTAGTCAATCCCTGTCTTACTTGTCCTTTTGTATTACCAGAGAGCATGATATCATCAATGTAATGATATAATTTACAGTCCAGTTTTGGTAACATATCCAGATCCCTGGCTACCAGTCCACGGCAAAATTTCCTTACAGGAGAGATAGGTGAGTTAAGGGGCTGAATACTCCTACATCCAGCAAGGCCTGTATTGTGTAGGTCGCTTTTTGGTGTCCTCCAGGTATGCGGTACTGCTTGAGATTGGCAAGGTGTTTGGGCGGAGGCATGTACACTGGCGTCCACTTGGGATGTCCCCTGATGATAGGTTCTACTGCAGACACAAAGGTCATCTTGGATAGTAGTCCCCTGTAGGGTTCACCTGCGGTCACATGTACGGAGGCGGGTTTGTGGAACGGTTAGAGTTCGTCATGGCGTATGGACCTCCTGTGGTTTTTCGCTGGATGTGTTATGTCCGGAACGACCTACATCCTCATAAGTCGGGGAATTGAGTGGATAGAGAGGACATTCCTTTAAAACGGCACCTGACCATCGGTCCCTAGACCTATACAATGGTTTTGACCTGACATTTAATATAGTAATGTAACTACTATAGTACGAGAGACCATTATGTTTTCCTGTTCATTCTGTCCCTAACTGATGTCACGTCCGAGTATACCTCTTGTCTCCTACCTGGTAATTGGGATGTTTCTAAGTTCCTGGTCCATGTGTACAGTTTAAAGATTCTTATTAAACCAGACCCGGGTAGTTCT
>BLSH010028355.1:902246-928120 GCA_018402905.1 Glandirana rugosa | reverse complement strand
ATCACGTATCCAGGTCCGTCGTCCGTCCCTACACCAGTCACTGTCGTTTTCGTTAGCAGGTCCGTCGTCCGTCCTTATGATAGGTATCAATCATGTCCGTCTCTATGACAGTCGTGTCGGTTTCGTGTCGGTTTTCGTAACGAGGTCCATCGTCCGTCTCTACAGGTCCGTCTTTATGACAGGTATCAGTAATCTCCGTCGTCCGTCTCAATACCAGTTGTGTCGGTTTCATAACCAGGTCCGTCGTCCTTCTTTGTACCAGGTCTTTCAGGACTCAGGAATGTCCGTCGCTATACCAGTCGTGTCGGTTTCATAACCAGGTCCGTCGTCCTTCTTTGTACCTAATGACTATGGACAGTATTTCTGCCTGGACATCTCTGCCTGCTACCTGGAGCAATGCTTTTGGCTGTGCTTTGGCTGTGCTGACAGTATCTCTGCCTGTACTAACTATGGATAGTATTCCTGCCTGCTGCCTGGACGATTGCTTTTGCTGTCACTGACCACATCCCTGCCTGCTGCCTGGACCTATGCACTACTAAAACCACAGTTAATCTTTTGTTATTTGCTATGTACATGCTATGTGTTAGAAATATGAAGGGCCTTCAAAAATGTGATTGGTAGTCAGAAAATGATACAGTATCTCACAAAAGTGAGTACACCCATCACATTTTTGTAAATATTTTATTCTAACTTTTCATGTGACAACACTGACGAAATGACACTTTGCTACAATGTAAAGTAGTGAGTGTACAGCTTGTATAACAGTGTAAATGTGCTGTCCCCTCAAAATAACTCAACACACAGCCATTAATGTCTAAACCGCTGACAACAAAAGTGAGTACACCCCTAAGTGAAAATGTCCAAATTGGGCCCAATTAGCCATTTTCCCTCCCCGGTGTCATGTGACTCGTTAGTGTTACAAGGTCTCAGATGTGAATGGGAGCAGGTGTATTAAATTTGGTGTTATCGCTCTCACTCTCTCACCGGAAGTTCAAAATGGCACCTTATGGCAAAGAACTCTGAGGATCTGAAAAAAAGAATTGTTGCTCTTCATAAAGATGGCCTAAGCTATAAGAAGATTGCCAAAACCCTGAAAATGAACTGCAGCATGGTGGCTAAGGCCATACAGCTTTTTAGCAGGGCAGGTTCCACTCAGTGCACGTGCTCAGCGTCATATCCAAAGGTTGTCTTTGGGAAATAGACGTATGAGTGCTGCCAGCATTGCTGTAGAGGTTGAAGGGGTAGGGGGTCAGCCTGTCAGTGCTCAGACCATACGCCGCACACTGCATCAAATTGGTCTGCATGGTTGTCGTCCCAGAAGGACGCCTCTTCTAAAGATGATGCACAAGAAAGCCTGAAAACAGTTTGCTGAAGACAAGCAGACTAAGGACATGGATTACTAGAACCATGTCCTGTGGTCTGAGGAAACCAATGTAAACTTATCTGGTTCAGATGGTGTCAAACATGTGTGTTGGCAACCAGGTGAGGAGTACAAAGACAAGTGTGTCTTGCCTACAGTCATGCATTGTGGTGGGAGTGTCATGGTCTGGGGCTGCATGAGTGCTGCCAGCACTGGGGAGCTACAGTTCATTGAGGGAACCATGAATGCCTACATGTACTGTGACATACTGAAGCAGAGCATGATCCCCTCCCTTCGGAGACTGGGCTGCAGGGCAGTATTCCAACATGATAACGACCCCAAACACACCTCCAAGATGACCACTGCCTTGCTAAAGAAGCTGAGAGTAAAGGTGATGGACTGGCCAAGCATGTCTCCAGACCTAAACCCTATTGAGCATCTGTGTGGCATCTTTAAAACGGAAGGTGGAGGAGCGGTGGAGCGCAAGGTCTCTAACATCCAACAGCTCCATGATGTCGTCATAGAGGAGTGGAAGAGGACTCCAGTGGTAACCTGTGAAGCTCTGGTGAACTCCATGCCCAACAGGGTTAAAGCAGTGCTGGAAAATAATATAAGTCACACAAAATATTGACACCTTGGGCCCAATTTGAAAATTTTCACTTAGGGGTGTTCTCACGTTTGTTGCCAGCGGTTTAGACATTAATGGCTGTGTGTTGAGTTATTTTGAGGGGACAGCAAATTTACACTGTTATACAAGCTGTACACTCACTACTTTACATTGTAGCAAAGTGTCATTTCTTCAGTGTTGTCACATGAAAAGATAGAATAAAATATTTACAAAAATGTGAGGGGTGTACTCACTTTTGTGAGATACTGTGTGTGTAATTTATGCTCCTAGAACGCCCAGAGGTGCTACTTGGATGTTGGGCCTCTATATGTGGCCAGCAGCGGCGGCTGGTCAATAAGGGGCGCTTGGGCGCCGCCTCCCCGCTGGGAAGAAGAAGAAAATGAAAAAAAAAAAGTCAGCTTGACCCCCTAAAGGAGGCACCGGTATATTGACTTTTTTTTTTCTTCGGCTTCTTGCTGTCAGCTGCCAGCAAGTAGTGAGCCTTTTGATTAGTCCTAAAAGTCTATGTATGTGCGCTGAACAAGCGAACATACATCGACTAATTGGCTGCCCTGAGCCAGTGACTGCCAGTGATTGGCTTGTCACTGTGCTGTGGGCGGGGGCGGGTCCAGAGTGGCTGACTCCCCTGACTCAAGGAGACGAGGATTCAGAGGTACTGTGCTGCTGTGTAATGGCTCCCTGCCCCCTGTGTTCTGGCTCCCTGTCCCCTGTGTAATGGCTCCCTGTCTCCTGTGTAATGGCTGAGTCCCTGTCCCCTGTGTAATGGCTCCCTGTCTCCTGTGTAATGGCTCCCTGTCCCCTGTGTAATGGCTCCCTATCCCCTGTTTAATGACTGAGTCCCTGTCCCCTGTGTAATGGCTGAGTCTCTGTCCCTGTGTTCTGGCTACAATACCTGTGTAATGACTACAATACCTGTGTAATGGCTGAGTCCCTGTCCCCTGTGTAATGGCTACAACACCTGTGTTCTGGCTACAATACCTGTGTAGTGGCTACAATGCTTGTGTAATGGCTACAATACCTGTGTAATGGCTCCCTGTCCCTGTGTTCTGGCTACAATACCTGTGTAATGGGTACAATATCTGTGTTCTGGCTACAATACCTGTGTAATGACTTCCCTGTCCCCTGTGTAATGGCTACAATACATGTGTACTGGCTATAATACCTGTGTACTGGTTCCCTGTCCCTGTGTAATGGCTACAATACCTGTGTAATGGCTACAATACCTGTGTACTGGCTACCTGTCCTATGTGTAATGGCTACAATACCTGTGTAATGGCTCCCTGTCCCTGTGTAATGGCTACAATACCTGTGTTCTGCCTACACTACCTGTGTAATGGCTACAATACCTGTGCAATGGCTCCCTGTCCCTGTGTAGTGACTACAATACTTGTGTTCTGGCTACAATACCTGTGTTCTGGCTACAATACCTGTGGAATGGCTGAGTCCCTGTCCCCTGTGCAATGGCTACAATCCCTGTGTAATGGTTACAATACCTGTGTAGTGGCTCCCTGTCCCCTGTGTAATGGCTACAATACTTGTGTAATGGCTACAATACCTGTGTAATGGCTCCCTGTCCCTGTGTAATGGCTCCCTGCCCCTGTGTTCTGGCTACAATACCTGTGTAATGGCTACAATACCTGTGTTCTGGCTACCATACCTGTGTAATGACTTCACTGTCCCCTGTGTAATGGCTACAATACCTGTGTAATGGCTATAATACCTGTGCACTGGCTCCCTGTCCCCATGTAATGGCTACAATACCTGTGTATTGGCTCCCTGTCCCTGTGTAATGGCTACAATACCTGTGTAATGGCTACAATACCTGTGTAATGGCTCCCTGTGTAATGGCTACAATACCTGTGTTCTGGCTACAATACCTGTGTAATGGCTACAATACCTGTGCAATGGCTCCCTGTCCCTGTGTAATGACTACAATACTTGTGGTCAGGCTACAATACTTGTGTTCTGGCTACAATATGTGTGTAATGGCTACAGTACCTGTGTTATGGCTACAATACCTGTGTTCTGGCTACAATACCTGTGTTCTGGCTATAATACCTGTGTAATGGCTGCAATACCTGTGTAATGGCTCAGTGTCCCTGTGTAATGGCTACAATACTTGTTTAATGGCTACAATACCTGTGTAATGGCTCCCTGTCCCTGTGTTCTGGCTACAGTACCTGCGTAATGGCTACAATACCTGTGTTCTGGCTACAATACCTGTGTAATGACTTCCCTGTCCCCTGTGTAATGGCTACAATAACTGTGTAATGGCTACAATACCTGTGTACTGGCTCCCTGTCCCTGTGTAATGGCTACAATACCTGTGTAATAGCAGAGTCCCTGTCCCATGTGTAATGGCTACAATACCTGTGTACTGGCTCCCTGTCCCTGTGTAATGGCTACAATACCTGTGTTCTGGCTACAATACCTGTGTAATGGCTACAATACCGGTGCAATGGCTCCCTGTCCCTGTGTAATGGCTACAATACTTGTGTTCTGGCTACAATACCTGTGTAATGGCTGAGTCCCTGTCCCCTGTGCAATGGCTACAATTCCTGTGTAATGGCTACAATACCTGTGTAATGGCTCCCTGCCCCTGTGTTCTGGCTACAATACCTGTGTAATGGCTACAATACCTGTGTTCTGGCTACCATACCTGTGTAATGACTTCCCTGTCCCCTGTGTAATGGCTACAATACCTGTGTAATGGCTCCCTGTCCCTATGTAATGGCTACAATACCTGTGTACTGGCTCCCTGTCCTCGTGTAATGGCTACAATACCTGTATAATAGCTGAGTCCCTGTTCCATGTGTAATGGCTACAATACCTGTGTAATGGCTCCCTGTGTAATGGCTACAATACCTCTGTTCTGGCTACAATACCTGTGTAATGGCTACAATACCTGTGCAATGGCTCCCTGTCCCTGTGTAATGGCTACAATACCTGTGCAATGGCTCCCTGTCCCTGTGTAATGACTACAATACTTGTGGTCTGGCTACAATACCTGTGTTCTGGCTACAATACCTGTGTAATGGCTACAATACCTGTGTAATGGCTGAGTCTCTGTCCCCTGTGTAATGGCTACAATACCTGTGCACTGGCTCCCTGTCCCTGTGTAATGGCTACAATGCCTGTGTAATGGCTAGAATACCTGTGTTCTGGCTACAATATGTGTGTAATGGCTACAATACCTGTGTTATGGCTACAATACCTGTGTTCTGGCTACAATACCTGTTTTCTGGCTATAATACCTGTGTAGAGGCTGCAATACCCGTGTAATGGCTCCTTGTCCCTGTGTAATGGCTACAATACCCGTGTAATGGCTCCCTGCCCTGTGTTCTGGCTACAATACCTGTGTAATGGCTACAATACCTGTGTTCTGGCTACAATACCTGTGTAATGACTTCCCTGTCCCCTGTGTAATGGCTACAATACCTGTGTAATGGCTCCCTGTCCCTGAGTAATGACTACAATACTTGTGTTCTGGCTACAATACCTGTGTTCTGGCTACAATACCTGTGTAATGGCTACAATACCTGTGCAATGGCTCCCTGTCCCTGAGTAATGACTACAATACTTGTGTTCTGGCTACAATACCTGTGTTCTGGCTACAATACCTGTGGAATGGCTGAGTTCCTCTTCCTTGTGCAATGGCTACAATCCCTGTGTTCTGGCTACAATACCTGTGCAATGGCTACAATACCTGTGTAGTGGCTCCCTGTCCCCTGTGTAATGGCTACAATACTTGTGTAATGGCTACAATACCTGTGTAATGGCTCCCTGTCCCTGTGTAATGGCTCCCTGTCCCTGTGTTCTGGCTACAATACCTGTGTAATGGCTACAATACCTGTGTAATGGCTATAATACCTGTGTACTGGCTCCCTGTCCCTGTGTAACGGCTACAATACCTGTGTAATGGCTACAATGCCTGTGTACTGGCTCCCTGTCCCTGTGTAATGGCTACAATACCTGTGTAATGGCTACAATACCTGTGTAATATCTGAGTCCCTGTCCCATGTGTAATGGCTACAATACCTGTGTAATGGCTCCCTGTCCCTGTGTAATGGCTACAATACCTGTGTTCTGGCTACAATACCTGTGTAATGGCTACAATACCTGTGCAATGGCTCCCTGTCCCTGCGTAATGAATACAATACTTGGGCTCTGGCTACAATACCTGTCTTCTGGCTACAATACCTGTATAATGGCTACAATACCTGTGTAATGGCTGAGTCCCTGTCCCCTGTGCAATGTCTACAATACCTGTGTAATGGCTACAATACCGGTGCACTGGCTCCCTGTCCCTGTGTAATGGCTACAATGCCTGTGTAATGGCTACAATACCTATGTTCTGGCTACAATATGTGTGTAATGGCTACAATACCTGTGTTATGGCTACAATACCTGTGTTCTAGCTACAATACCTGTGTTCCGGCTACAATACCTGTGTAATGGTTGCAATACCTGTGTAATGGCTGAGTCCCTGTCTCCTGTGTAATGACTACAATATCTGTGTTCTAGCTACAATACCTGTGTAATGGCTTCCTGTCCCTGTGTAATGGCTACAATACCTGTGTAATGGCTACAATACCTGTGTAATGGCTGAGTCCCTGCCCCCTGTGTAATGGCTCCAATACCTGTGTAATGGCTCCCTGTCCCCTGTGCAATGGCTACCTGTCCCCTGTGTAATGGCTCCCTGTCCCCTGTTTTCTGGCTACAATACCTGTGTACTGGCTACCTGTCCCTGTGTTCTGGCTACAATACCTGTGTACTGGCTCCCTGTCCCCTGCGCTCTGGCTACCTTTCCCCTGTGTACTGGCTCCCTGTCCCCTGTGTACTGGCTATCTTTCCCCTGTGTACTGGCTACCTGTCCCCTGTGTTCTGGCTACAATACCTGTGTACTGGCTACCTGTCTCCTGTGTTCTGGCTACAATACCTGTATACTGGCTACCTGTCCCTGTGTTCTGGCTACAATACCTGTGTACTGGCTACCTGTCTCTGTGTTCTGGCTACAATACCTTTGTACTGGCTACCTGTCCCTGTGTTCTGGCTACAATACCTTTGTACTGGCTACCTGTCCCTGTGTACTGGCTGCAATACCTGTGTACTGGCTACCTGTGTACTGGCTATAATACCTGTGTACTCACTACCTGTGTTCTGGCTATAATACCTGTGTACTGGCTCCCTGTCCCCTGTGTTCTGGCTACAATACCTGTGTACTGGTACTGGCTGCATACTGTGTTACTGGCTGCAATATACCCCACCTGTGATGCTGATCTGTATACTCCTGACACAATATGTGGAATACAGGGGACGGAGTGGGTGGATTACATTAGGGGTGGGGCATATGAGAAGTAGGGGTCAAAAAGGAGGGCGGGGCCTGGTTCCCCCCATCCTAAAAAATCACCAGCCGCCACTGGTGGCCAGGCTGTGTAAAAGTCTCACACATGTGGTATCACTATACTCAGGAGGAGTAGCAGAATGTATTTTGGGGGTGTCATTTTTGCTATGTACATGCTATGTGTTAGAAATATCTTATAAATGGATAACTTTGTGTAAAAAAAAGCGTTTTCATTTTTTTACACATTTTCCAAAAACTTCTGAAAAAATGAACCGTTCAAAAGATTCATTATGCCCCATAGATTATACATTTAGGTGTTTGCTTTCAAAAATGGGGTCACTTTGTGCGCAATTCCATTGTCCTGGTGCTCCAGGGCCTTCAAAATTGTAATAGGTGGTTGAGAAATGAGATGTGTCATTTATGCTTCTAAAATGCCTGACGGTGCTACTTTAATGTTGGGCCTCTGTAAGTGGCCAGGCTGTGTAAAAGTCTCACACATGTGGTATTGCCATACTCAGGAGGAGTAGCAGAATGTATTTTGGGGTGTCATTTTTGTTATGTGCATGCTATGTGTTAGAAATATCTTATAAATGGACAACTTTGTTTAAAAAAATTAACCTTTCAAAAGACTCAGGGCCTTCAAAAGCATAATAGGTAGTCAACAAGTTGATGTGTAATTTATGCTCCTAGAAAACTTGATAGTGCTCCCTGCATGTTGGGCCTCTTTATGTGGCCAGGCTGTGAAAATGTCCCACACATGTGGTATCGCCATACTCAGGAGGAGTAGTAGAATGTGTTTTGGGGTGTAATTTGTGGTATGCATATGCCATGTGAGAGAAATAACCTGTTACAATGACGATTTAAAAAAAAATCGTAATTTTGCAAAGAATTGTGGGGAAAATTAAACCGTGAAAAAACTCACCATGCTTCTTACTAAATACCTTGGAATGTCTACTTTCCAAAAATGGGTCATTTGGGGGGTATTTGTACTGTCCTGGCCTGTTACTGTCTCAAGAAATAAGTACTGTACATCAGGTGTGATCAATTTTCAGTGATTTGCACCATAGCTTGTAAACTCTATAACTTTCACATAGACTAAATAATATCCACTAATTTGGGTTATTTTTTTTACCAAAGATATGTAGCAGTATACATTTTGGCCCAAATTTATGAAGAAAAATTACTTTTTGCAAAATGTTACAGTAGAAACTAAAAAAGTTTTTTTTCAAAATTTTCGTTCTTTTTTCACTTATATCGCAAAGAATAAAACACCCAACAGTGATTAAATACCACCAAAAGATAGCTCTATTTGTGAAAAAAAAATGATAACATTTTTGTTTGTATAGTAGTGTAGCACGACTGGGTAATTGTCACTCAAATTGTGAGAGCATTGAAAGCTGAAAATTGGTCTGGGCGGGAAGTGCTCTAAGTGCCTGATATTGAAGTGGTTAAACTGTAGCTTCAGCTTTTCAGAAAAAATAAAAAGGTAAACAGACACCCTACACTCCCCCTTGCCCACATCCCTGCTTCTCTTACCTCCATGTGTGATACAGTTTCACTGTCCACACAGCCTGGTGTAATGGTCCTGGGGTTTGAAAACCATGCTGTTCTTCCTCTTCTTTGCCTGGGGATGCCGGGACGGATCAGAGCAGTTCCGCAGTTCAATATCTAGCATCCACTGCAACATGCCAGTGTACTATCCAGTGCAATTTAGCAACAAACAATTTTTTGCCAAGACTCATATTTTCCCCTTTCCTGGTTGTCCCTCTTTCTCAGCTTCTGGCGTTGGGATGTATGCACATTGTGGTGTGCTGCATTGAAAAAAAAAATGCTGCAGGTATGCATTTCCATACTTTGAGATGCACTGGGATGGGCTGCCAAGTGAATGAATGGAAATTGTAGCTTGCCTCAATACGAAAAAACACATAATAGTCTACTTATAACCATACTTACTGTATAAATGCCTATCATTCGCACAGCCACTGTGTCCCTATACTGTAATATGTATAATTGGTGTATCCTGTGATCGTCTGCTCTATTTAGTGGCCATAATGTGGTATGGTTTCAGAAAAATATCTTATTATGGACACTAGATAGAGCTGTGATTCATATAAAAAATCAGACCCGTAATAGGGATTATTCACCATGGCTGTGCGAATGCTGTGACAGCTGTACAGCAGTTTTCATTTATAAATAGCCCCCTTAGTTTAAATGGACCCTACAAAGAAAAGTTTTGGATAAAAGGTCCAAAGAAACACATGCTTACATTGTCAGCTGTTCCCACATGGCGGTGATGTGGCTTTGTAAATGCATTTGTTAGGTCTAAGTACCTCCATATGTGGCTTCCCTATATATTGTAGCAGCTGTGGATTTTCCACTAGAGCCTGGCCCAACCCACCTTCCCGTGATGTGGGGGAAACAGAGGAGCATACAATGGAAACTACAAAAATTGCTTACAAATAAGCATTTTTAGCAAACAAATTCAGCCAATATTTTTCTCTCCCCATTCATCACAGAGAAATAGATATGGTTTATATGAACAATGATACTTGTATACAGGTTTCTCTTTGATTATGGGCCCATTCACACTATATGTTTTGGGCTGCAACTTGGAGTTGCCAAGCGACAGCCAAGAAACCTTAAAGATTTAGAGAAGATCTGTAAAGAAAAGTGGACCAAATCCCTCCTGCAGCTTAATTTATAACATTTGTATCGTGTGTTTTTCTGGATTTTTGGTTGATATTTTGTCTTTATCATTTAAAATACACCTATGATAAAAATTATAGACCCTTCATTTCTTTGTAAGTGGGCAAACTTACAAAATCTGCAGGGGATCAAATAATTATTTTGCCCACTGTAGAACATATTTAGTGTAGCAGTTAACCAGTTGAGTGATGGTTGAGGAGAAGCCATTAGAACATGAAGTAATAGTATGGGGATCGCCCAAATGACATCAACGTGAACACCTGGCAGGTCCGCACACGTACAGTCAGGACTATGCAATGTACTATATAGTTTATGTCAATAAATCCTGGGTGGGGAAAAATATCCTGGTGTCAGTGATTCTTGGGACTAAAAAAGGCCCCACATTAGTGGGGGTGGGAGAATGACCTAGCCTTAGTTGTCTGGATGGAACAGATATTTATATAGCCAGAAACTGGCTAACGTGCCTGCAATTCAGAGACAGTGTGCAGTGTTATTTATGTGGAGCTGACTCCCTCTAGTGTTGGCTTGGACTGCGTGTGTCATTTCCTTTCAGAAAAACTTAGAGCAGAGCAAAGCATTGTGGGATGTGTAGTTCAGAATGCTGGGGTTTCAATTTCAGCAGGACTGGCCTGAACTACCACTACCAGAATGCTGAGAAGAGGAGAGCAGAATGCTGGGAGAGGATATAAAAAGGGAGGTTGCGTCCTAGATCACTCTCTTAGGAGGCCGACTTGGATCTGTCAGCAGGGGCTCTCTGTCAGTGTTAGCTGCGGTTGAGTCGTGGCCTGTATAGAAGGGAGCCATACAGCTGCATCCAGAAGGACTTCTGTGGACAGCATTGTTTTCCATCTACGGCGGGCCAGAGGCTGCTCCAGATCCCCCAGCGGTACCTGCACTCCAGATCCGTGTAGGCCGCGGTGCGGTGTGACAGATGTCAGACAGCATTCCCAGAGCCAGGATCCAGAGGGAGTTCCTGAAAGGGTTTACATCGTCATCATCATCATCTGCATCGTTACCAGCAGGTCTTGTAACCCTGTGGTTAGTTGTTTTAGCACACAAAGGGCTTATTCTCACTTCTCTGGAACTCTATTTAAAGGAGCCAGCCACTTTAAATTGCAACTCCTTGCATTGTGCTCTTGTTAAGTTGTATTGCTGTTAATGGCCATTTGTTTGAGGAAACAGAAAGGAGTGGATCTAGTGTAATTATATATATATATATATATATATATATATATATAAAGTGCCAGTCCTCTACCTTTTTGCTAGCCTGTTTACATAGGTTCCTGTGACTAATATAAATTTTAAATTAAATTGGGTTATACTGTGTTCCTTGTGTTTTCCTATACTAAAAACGAAAGGTTCTAAAACTATCAAATTGCATTTCATAAAGAGTGTTTCATTGTTCAGGTAAAATACCTCTGTGGCTTACAGTGTTATGTTATATGCATTTTTATGTGTACCTTTTATCACAGTAAACAAAATTTGAACTGCTTCACTGGTAGTGTGTAAGTTTCTTGTTATTAGTGACAGTTGGTAAAAATGACTGAAACCAGGGTGTCAGAGGACTTGCAGAGTTGGGGGAACCAGTGGGGTACAGATTCTACTAGCAGCCCTCATGAGGGTAGTGATACATTTGGGGGCTCAGCCGGGATACCCCGTCTGGGGTGCTCAAGCAAGTCAGGTGACGTGTCCAGGGCAGAAGAGAGTATGGACTTGGTTGCCGCCAGTGACTGGGGCAGAGAACATGGGAGCCAGCTAGAGCTGACCATACTACTGAAAGTGCCGGGAGTCGGGTGATCTGAAAATTAGTTACGACAGTTGATGAGGAAAGCTGTCCCAGAACAAGGGTCTTATCTCCTAGATTTGAAACCTGAGTATGATGATGATTACACTTACGTTCTTCTAGAATGGGGAGAGAGTGTCTCAGCTGAGTTTCAGAAGAGCGCTGCTTAGTGGAAGCTTAGCGGAAGGACTAGAGGCGCAGGTGATACCATTACTGCCAGTAGGTGATCCTGATGAAAATCTCTCCCAGCACGCATCAGTGAGTCCAGCCTCAGGAGTGACAGTGTGCTCAACTGCAGGGATGCCCCCAGATACCTTGATACCTTCAATATTTATATGGGCCGACTGGTCGACAGCCTGATAAAAATCCACACCACTTCTGCTCATAAAGGGTATCAAAAACTGCATTTTTTTCCAGGCCGTGCTCCCACCGGGGGGGGGGGTGGGGCGGGGGGGATTTTGAAATTTTTGAAAGTTGGATGGATCAAGCTATGCAGGTAGTAGAAGAATGGAATATGCCTGAAGCGGTAAAGAGACAATGGAGCAGTGAGAGTCTCAGAAGTCCAGCAGCTGATGTTATCCGGTGCCTAAAGAGGGGAAAACCAGACTGTGTGGCTATGGACTACATTGAGGCTTTATGTGCAGTTTATGGGAGAGTGGAAAAGATACCTGACCTGATGTATATGTTTGAACATACAGTGGCGAGGAGAGAGGTTGTCTGACTACGTCGTCAGAGTGGATCGAATCCTGCATCAAATTATCATGAAGAAGGCGATTGACCCTCAGGTAGCTGATAAAGTTAGACTCAAAAGAATTCTAAAAGGGGCCATTCCAAATCATCCCATTGTGCTACGGTTGTTGTTGAAGGGGACACAGAGGACCCTAACTTATCAAGAACTGATGAAGCTGGTCAGAAAGGAAGAAGCTTTGCTGGATTAGAAGAATCAAAGGGTCACGAGAGGTGACAAAGGCTTCTCCAAAGACAGAGAAAGTAACGGCTCAGCCAGCTCAATTGGATACTGGTGTGCAAGAAGTGGATAGTAGAGGAGTCAGAGTGGGGGGAGTGCCTTAAGGCTCCTATGGTGCAATCTACGCCCAAAGGTGCCCCTGTCAAGTTACTTACGCAGGTGGCTCAAGCTCAAGAACAGATGCAACAGCCCTTCATGTATATCATGGAAGCCCAAGCAAGAGCTCAAGCAGGGAAGGCTGATACTCAGAAGTGTTTCCAGTGTGGGGAACCAGGGCACTTCAGAGTGCAGTGTCCACAGAAGAGAGAGAATGCAGAACTTCTTTCAGAACTCCTGAGAGTGTTACCAAATTTACTCTTGAACCAGAAGGTGGGAACCTTTCAGGGGTCTCAGGGAAGGAGCCAGCTGGGAACCCCAAGAAGAAACAGAGCTCCAAAATGGATAAAAGGAGGAAGGTTAAGAAGAGACAGAAGAAAGGTCTAGGGTTGACTATTTTGTCACCCTCACAGTCAAGTAACCCATCAACGGGGTTGGGGACGCAGGCACAAGAGGTCAATGTCTTACCACCCCCCAAGGCCGTTGTTAGGTCTTCTCAGCATAAGGCTAAGAAAGATTGCAGAAAAATCCCTACTCAAAGTAACATGGAAAGCTTACCTGAAAGGTTAATGGGGCCATCCCCAATTGTATCTGTACAGGCAGAGGG
This sequence comes from Glandirana rugosa, assembly GCA_018402905.1. Lineage (NCBI taxonomy): Eukaryota > Metazoa > Chordata > Amphibia > Anura > Ranidae > Glandirana > Glandirana rugosa. Next base: position 914,629 of record BLSH010028355.1, on the reverse strand, counting down.
TATCTACACTAGGGCACTGTTGGATACTGGGGCACAGGTCACGCTCCTCTACAGAAACTTCTATGATAAGTACTTGAAATACTTTCCTCTATGCAAGCTTGAAGAACTGGAGATCTGGGGAATTGGAACTGCTAAATGCCTATACAATGGGTATATTCCCATTCGAATAGCATTTGGGCCGGCAGCGGCTGGGAAGGAAGAAGCGTTTGATACGCTGGCAGTCGTGTGTCCCAGGCCACCAAGGGCTGAACAGAATTCCCTCCTGATCAGGACAAACACTGATTTGGTGAGGAGGCTCTTGTGGTCTGTGCTTGGAGACGATGGTTCCATTCCCAAGAAGATCCACCCCAGGTTGCTTCAGGCTTGTCAACGTGTAACCAAGGAACAGAGCGCCCCTGGCGAGGTGGAGGGACGTTTATGGAAGCTGGAGACCAGGGAGAGAATGTTGCAGCCTGGAGAGGTTACTTGCTTGAAGACTACAGTCAAGTTGACTTGGGACCATCCTGGCCATTTTGTTGTGTTGGAGACTGATGAGAAGGCCAAGGTTGCTGGGATAGTGATGGTTCCTGAGCTGGTCCCTACTAAGGACCTGTCCCGAACTGGAATGAAGGTGCCCATCAGTCTTCGGAATGTCACAGACCATCCAGCATCCTAGGGGCATGCATGCTAGTAGGACGAGTGAATGCAGCGACTCCTGTGCTTCCCGAAGAGGCTGCTGAGAAGGAAGAGTATCAAAGGATGCAGAAGGAAGTCCAGCATTGCACTGAAGTCTTACCTCCTGATTGTCAGCAAAGGATGAAGTTACAGCTGGCCATTTCAGGAGTGAGCTCGGGGGAATACTCCTCAGCGACCTAGAAGACCTCAGGGAGCAAATGGCTGAGTTAAAGAGATCCGGGGTTATTCAAGAGTCCAGAAGCCCGTATGCCTCTCCTATTGCGGTGGTGCAAAAGAAGAACGGGTCATTGTGCATGTGCATTGACTAATGGACTCTGAATCGGTGTACTGTTCCAGACCAGTATACGTCCCCTCGTATTGAAGATGCCCTAGAGTGTCTCACCGGAGCCAAATTGTTCACTGTACTCGACTTAAAGAATGGGTACTATCAGATTCTCATGTACCTGGAAGACAGAGAGAAGACCGCATTCATTTGTCCCTTGGAATTCTATGAGTTCAGCTAGATGCCTCAGAGATTGTTAGGGGGGCAGTAACCTTCCAGCAGTTGATGGAAAGGACAGTTGGAGATATGAATCTAATAGAAGTATTAGTCTACCTGGACGACATTATTGTGTTCGAGAAGACTTTGGAAGAGCATGAAGCCCGGTTGGAAAAGGTCTTTGCACGGCTCCATGAAGAAGGGTTGAAGCTGTCGTTGGTGAGGTTCTACAGAACTTCCGTTACATACTTGGGTCATGCCATCTCTGCTGGAGGAGTAGCCACAGATCCAAAGAAGTTGGGGGCTGTCACTACATGGCCTAGACCAAGGGCTGTAACTGAATTGAGATCTTTCCTGGGATTCTGCTCTTACTATCAGAGGTTCGTGGCAAACATTTAAAAAATTGCTCGACCTCTTAATGAACTGCTGCAGGTGGCCATGGGAGAAGAAGAGGATGGGCCTAAGGTGAAAAAGTCTGGTGCTCACAGGAAGGGAGAATCGGTGCAAGAACAATGGACTCCCCATTGTGAAAAGGCTTTCTGGCATCTGAAGAGGAGTCTCACTGAAGCCCATGCTGACTCCGCTAAGCCATATGAGCATTATAAGGACAGCAGTAGAGTTGGGCTGGGAGGAGTCCTCTACCAAGAGCAAGACGGTGGTCTCAGACCAGTGGCTTATGTGAGTCTCAGTCTCACCCCATCGGAGAGAAACTATCTGGTCCATAAACTGGAATCCCTTGCTTTGAAATGGATTGTGGTGGACAAGCTGAAGGATTACTTGTATGGAGCCGTGTTTGTGGTGAAGACGGATAATAACCATTTGACCTATCTCCTATCCTCCAAATTGGATGCAACAGGACATAGATGGTTGGTTGCTCTCTCAGGATTCCAGTTCAGCCTAAAGTACCGGCTGGGGGCAGGAAATCAAGATGCAGATGCCCTATCTCGTAGGCCTTATCGACAAACAGAAGAGCCAGAAGATTGGGCTTATGTGACGGCATAAGGTCTGCAGGCTTTGTGTCAAGGTATGGCCCGGCGGCTGAAAGGAAGTGTTGGAGCCGAGTCCATAGGAGTCCACCCTTCTGGGGTACTCAAATGCTATTGTGGACTGACGCAAGTACAGGGTGAAGGCCTTGGTTGTCAAAAAGGGAACAGGGGAAAGACCATGATCAGGATCCACAGTGTCAACTGTCCATTGAAAGCCTGAGTAAGCAGGATCCAACCTTGCTGATGAGGAGCTCTGTGATTGGAGCAAAGATTCTACATTGGGAATGGAATATATTGCAATTGAGAGATTGAGTACTTTATAGATGAGGCCCCTCTGAAGACATGGAGGGAAAATGGCAGCTATTTCTTCCTGAAAAACACTGTGCCGCAGTTTTGATAGCATTGCATGAGGAGCATGGACATCTAGGGACAGAGAGAACTTTCCATCTAGTTAGTGTGATATTGGGGGTGTTTAGCTCAAGCGATAGATGTGTTTTTGTGCAGTGAGTCAATATCAGACAGGCGTTAATAGTTAAGGGCCCGGTAGCCCATGTTTATTTAAAAAGGAAAACAAAGCAAAAGCCCATCCAGGAATCCCACGTAGGGGTTTAAACTTAATTTAGCACTCATAAAGAAAATATTCCGAGCCACCTGGCTCTCTTGTCAGCAGTTCCTTTGCTGGCTCCAAACAAACAAGCCTTTCCCAGTCCCTGGGCATAGAATCCCCCTTCCAGGGGCTGCAGTCTCACACAGGGTAAACAGATCTCCAGACACAGGTCTGTCTTGAAACAGCAGCAGCAAGCTGCTCATACTCCACCTTTCTTCCTCTCTCTGCTTTCACCAGCCCCTTATTACATTGGCTGTGTCCACCTGGGCACACAACCTGCTGGTTGTCCACAAGACCCGGACACAGGATTGGAGATCCGTCCTACCCAAGACTCTTAGGGATCTCCAAACTACAGAGTCCCATCCGGCAATAGCAAAATCCGGAGAAAACTGCCAGAGCAGTTTTCTTTATTTAAAATCTACACTCTGTAGTCTTGCAGTCAGCCGACATGCAAACTCTGTGTGCCTCTTCTCTCCATTTCCATAGGGACATGGATTCTCACTATCACATTAGGGATAGGTTCTACTGGCCCAATATGAGAGGAGAAGTGGAGAGATACTGTCACTCATGTTTAGCTTGCATCTAACGCAAGACATTACCAGTACGGGCTGCTCCCATGGGCCACTTGCAGAGCCAAGAGCCTCTAGAGTTGGTGTGTATTGACTTTCTGTGCCATGAACCCGATACAGGTGGAAAAAGTAATGTCTTGGTCGTGACTGATCATTTTACCGGCTATGCTCAGGCCTACCCTACTAAAGATCAGCAGGCAACTATAGTGGCCAACGTTCTCGTTGAGAAGTTCTTTGTACATTATGGATTGCCTGTTCGAATTCACTCTGACCAAGGATAGGACTTTGAAAGCAGGTTAGTTCATCAGTTGTGCACCTTGCTGGGCATAAAGAAGACCCAGGCCACACCTTATCACCCACAAGGGGATCCTCAACCTGAGAGATTTAACAGGACTTTGCTGAACATGCTGGGGATTTGCCCACTGAGAAGAAGCAGCATTGGGGCAATTACATTGCAGCTGTCGTTAATGCTGACAACAGTACTGTGAGTGATGCCACTGGCTATTCTCCCTACTGACTTATGTGTGGAAGAGAGGCTCACCTTCCTATCGACCTGGCCTTTGGAACATCTGTTGAAATACTTCATTGACTTCTCACCGGGGTTACGTCAAAAGGCTACGAAAAAATCTGAAGCAAGCCTACGAGAAAGCCATGGAACATGCCTCGACTAGGGAATTAAGGAACAAAAAGAATTTTGACCTAAAAGTAAGATTGCAGGACCTACATCCTGAAGATCGTGTGCTGCATAAGAACCTTATATCATCTGTAAACAGCTTCCTGGGTTGCCAGTCTACCAAATTAGGCCCAAGGGAAAATAAGGACCCTTGAAGATGTGGCATCAGAATCACTTACTTACATTGTTGATGCTGTCAGGGTGCCTCAAGTGCCCTCTTCGGCTCCTTCAAAACCAAACCCACCCAGGACTCGTTCACAACGATGAGCTAATGCTCCCACTGTGTTGCAGGAGGAAGAAGAGGAAGTTAGTGAGGATGAAGAAATAGTGCCTTACTGGTTATGGCCTACAGAGACAGAGACTGATGTTGGGGCCAGTGCAGTAAGGAATCCCCAGTCCAGAGATTGAGATTTTACCATTGTTTAGGGAAATTGACTGGATCAAGGTTGAAAGTACCAGCCCAGCTTCTGAGAAAGGAGTAGACCTGATCAATTTTAGTGATGAGGCCTTGATATGGCCTTAACCCGCCTGCTCTTCAGAGACTGAATCTACCCTTATGGGAGGAGAAAGCAGAGAATATCAAATGCCCACTCCTGAACTCACTGAGGAAGTTGATCTTCTCCCTCCGCAACCAGACCCAGAGTCTGCTGTTATGGATTTCCCTGTGGAATCACGCAGCCCTGTTCATGCTAAGAGCCCAGGAGAGAATTCCATGCAAACACCTGAGAAGTATTCTCCCATTAGGCTGAGGCGGAATATACATCCTCCAAAGAAACTCACTTGTAATACTTTAGGAGAAAACTCTGATGAGCTGATTCCTACCATTCAAAGGCAAGTTCCCACGCCTAATTCCCCTACTGTCAATTGGGGGGGGGGCAACTCTGCTCTAACCTCTGACACCAATGGGTGGGACACGGCTGTTGCCCTGGCCTGTTCAAAAACTGATTTAGAATTAACCGAAAGTGTATATAAATGGTTCCAGCAAAATCCAGATGTGTGTCAATATTTACTGAGTTTAGATTGCGGTTAATGTCAATATAGACTTGTTAATAACCCTTTCTTTCCAAAATGTTTAAATAGTTTAATGTCTCTACCTCTTTGGGGACCAAAGAATTCAAGTGGGGGGAGAATTTAGCCAGGAGCTGGCTATTGTGCCTGCAGTTCAGAGACAGTGTGCAGTGTTATTTATGTGGAGCTGACTCCCTCTAGTGTTGGCTTGGACTCAATGTGCCATTTCTTTTCAGAAAAACTTAAGAGCAGAGCAAAGCATCTGAGATGCGTAGTTCAGAATGCTGGGATTTCAATTTAAGCAGGACTGGCCTGAGCTACCACTACCAGATTGCTGAGACGAGGAGAACAGAATGCTGGGAGAGGATATAAAAAGGGAGGTTGTGGCCTAGATCACTCTTTTGGGACACCGACTTGGATCTGTCAGCAGGGGCTCTGTGTCAGTGAGCCATACAGCTGCATCCAGAGGGACATCTGTGGATAGCATCATTTTCCATCTACAGTGGACCAGGGGCTGCTTCAGATCCTCCAGCGGTACCTGCACTTTAGATCTGAGTAGGCCGCGGCGTGGTGTGATTGATGTCAGACGCAATTCCCAGAGCCAGGATCCAGAGGGACTTCCTGAAAGGGTTCACATCATTATCTGCATCATTACCAGCAGCTTTTGCAACCCTGTGGTGAGCGGGCATAAGACCCTGCATATAGGTATCACTTATTCTGCCAGCTTTCTGGTGCTTGTAGTGCCACTGAAGCAAGTTTATTCATCCCTATGAACACTGTATGCAGACATCTATGCTTCGCTCACATCCCTATCATCCATGATCTAATCAAGGCAGAGGGCAGCTCCAAACTACATGATAAAAAGTCCCCCGGGTATTTTGACATTTATTGAAAAGCGGAGAAAAAGTAGGGCTGGTGTTACGCAGCCTCTGAGGAGTATAATAAATCCTATGTAATGTTCAGTTGGATAAATTTATCCCCAGTGGATATCATCAATTTGGTATACTGGGCCACCACATCCTCTCACTCCTCTGCAGAAAGAGAAGGAATGTCATGTTTCTGATTTTGAAAGAGGAGTTGAGTATTAGTACCGTGGTCAGTTATAAGATAAGAATTGTTCTGCTTTTTACTGCAATGACCACTAGGGAGCTTAAATTAGTTGGAAAGGCTGGAGTTTTTTTTACTCTCATGCATAGAGTGCATGAAGGTAAAAAAACTGCAGCCTTTCCAACTAATTTAAGCCCTCTATTCCCCCCGCCTCCCCCCAATACTTACCTGAGCCCAATCTTGATCCAGTGATGTGCATGAGAGAAGCTGCTGTCTCTGCTTTCTGCCTCCTCATTGGCTCAAAGACAGCAGTGGAAGCCATTGGCTCCAGCTGCTGCCAATCACAGCCAGTGAGGAGAGAGGAGACAGAGCTGAGCCCCATTCTGTTTGTCTTATGGACACACAGAACAGGGCTCAGGATCATGCCAGAATGAGTAGCAAGTGGGTTGCTATAGGGCCAATCAGTGGGGGTGAGGAGCCCAAGAAGAGCAGGCACTGGGCTTTTCTGTGCAAAACCACTGCACAAAGAATGTAAGTATGACATTGTTTTTTTATTTCTTTATTTTAAGCCTTTAGTATCACTTTAAATGGGGGCGCATGCGTGATGCGGAGCTGAGCGGTCGCACTTGATCGGAGCTCCGCCGGACCTGATCTGCCTTTATCGCCCTGCGGGCGTGCAGAACGACACTACGGTCCCGATCTCGCATATTATTGTGAGAGAAAGCCTGTGCATGCCTGCGGGCAAGAAGAAATCTCCCAAGAGACAGCCACAGCCACATAATCTAACACATTATCTTCTCCGCTCAGCACAGAAGAGAAGCATGGCTCAAAATGGTGGCAAGGCCCAAGCCTCTTCCGGATCCTCAAAATCCCAGATGCTGCCTGGAAATAACAGTGAGTACTCTCCCCACCTCACCAAAGAGGATCTAGATGCCAGCCTTACAGTGATTTATGAAAAATTAGCAGACAAATTTCAAACTGAAATTTCTAAATCAACTAATGCCCTTATTCAAGAAATATCAGCCCTTGGTAGTAGAACAGATGTTCTGGAAACAAAGCACGATGAACTCTCATTAGCCCACAACGATCTCAGGAGAGAGTTTGAGACCCTCTCAGACAACTTTGCGTTTATGCAAACGCAATTAGAGGACCTGGAGAACAGAAATAGACGCAATAATTTGCGCATTCGCGGGGTCCCAGAAACCACTACGGATCTGATGCCAGCCGTCCTAAAAATTTTTCAGAAGTTACTACCTGATAAAAACATTAACGATTTTACATGTGACAGAATTCACAGGGCCCTTAGACCCAAACCTCCACCAGAAAAACCTCCCAGGGATATAGTAATGTGCTTGAAAGATTTCCTTATTAAAGAAGATATCATGAGAGCATCTAGAAACACCTCTAACATTGAATTAGATGGGGCAAAGATCCAGATCTTTCCCGACATTTCACAAGCGACTCTGGAAAGAAGGCGCAAAATGAGGGAGGTCACTTCTGTTCTGCAGAGTGCTAGAATACGATATAGATGGGGATTTCCTTTCAAACTTACTGTACCACACAATGGAACAATCTATACTGTTTTCAACCTAGAAGAAGGAAAGGATTTACTTATCAAATTGGGTCTCCTGGATCAGATCCATCCTCAGGCCCCCTCAGTCACACCTAGACCATCCCCTATTTGGAACACGCCAGCAGCCAGAGGTAATCAGAGGAGATGGCGACAACCTTTCAGGGATCAAGAAGCTTAACTTTACAACATACTTTATCTACTCCTTGCTTTTCTCATGGATAACATTTCAACATTTTAAAATCTCTTTATATCCACTCTGAACTTATTTCTCATTTAAGAGCCTTGGACACAGCAAGAGGGGACACAGAAAAGAAGTAACAGCTCCTAATTAAATTATCACATACATTAATCTATACGTTCTGTCCTATAATAGATTTTCAATGGATATATTGTACTTTTGACATTAGTCACTAGATGCCGCTATTGCATCATTTTCACTTAATTCATCATTGTTCCTAGTCCTGTCATATAATGTTCTCTCCATACATAGGAGCAACCTTTTTCTCCTTTTGCTTTGTTGTTTTATTTAGACTAAGAGCAATAGTGGCCTGGCACTTGTTGGACTAGAGGTCCTTTTCTCCCTCAAGAAACACTTATAAAGATCAATCACTTATAGTTCTTTTACTTCTGCGGCCTTTACATATTATACGAATCTGGGCTTAGTGGATTTTACACTCATTGTGGACAACATTTGATAATTGATAATTCCCACTCTGGTCACTAGATGCCGCTGTTACATTAGTTTTCATTTATTCTTACTGCAATTTATTGTTTTTTTGTTTTTTTTTGTTTTTTCTCTCAAGCAAAAACCTCCTACAGGCATAAGTACACTCTTCCTGTTTATTGTTATATCCTGTTCCAGGTTTACTGAGAGACATGTACCTACTCTCCATAAGAGTTCTCCCCTCTCATAAAGATCACTTATTTTTGACTTTCATTTATATCTCCAAAATTATTAAGGTCTTTCTGTGTTACAATAGGCTATGCAATGTCTGATAAACACTTAGCTCTTTACATTTACATATTGTATACTGAAAACAAAACCCATTTTCTGTCCTTTTATACTTATATAAGGTTTATGGCAGATTTACCGGTGCATGATTGTTTCCCCCACTCGACCCAGGTCTTCCGCTTGTGTCGTCATTACCCACTGCGGGTCATATTTACCTCGCGGTTGGTGTGTTGATGGATGTGGATGGCCGGGGCCGATTTGTGGACGGTTGTCCACAGTTGGTAGACGTTTTTTGGACCATCCTTTTTTTTAAAGGATGGCCTCCTTTGTTATTTGCTTCGGTCATTTTTTTTTCCTTATTGTTTGGTTCTTAATTTTACTTGGAAGGTTAAGATGTATCACTCTCATCCATACACTATTCTACTCTACTCATTGGCATAACAAGAAGCTAATGATATATTTCAAATTATACACATTTATTTTGCACGCATATGGTCAAAACAAATGCACACAAATCCAGATAAAGTCAAATATATTATTTTTACCCCCCAATCACATGATATCACTCAAGTGTTGCACTTATTTAATTCTATTAAGGAAATCCAACAAGAAGACCATCCATTCATCACCTACCCACTCATATATTAACTCACACACCAAAAATGGTTTTAAAAGTTATTTCACATAATGTGCAGGGTTTTAACTCTCCACATAAAAGAAAAAAAGCCTTTCGTCATTATAAAAGGTTGGGCGCAGACATCATTCTGATGCAGGAAACGCATTTTTTAACTGACAAACACCCCTGTTATTTTGATAAATCTTACCAACAACATTATTTCACTTCTTTTACTAATAAAACCAGAGGAGTTGCAGTGTTTATCCTTAACACTCTGATATTCGATATCCAAAACATATATAGGGACCCTAACAGTCGTTATATTATTCTAAAAGGAAGTATAAACAAAAAAGCAATCACTATAGCATCTATATATGCCCCCAATGAAACACAAGCAAACTTTTTCAAAGACTTCTTTAATACTTTGAGTAAATTTTCCTCCCCTCATCTTATAATAGGAGGACACTTCAACCTTACCTCTAATCCTACCTTAGACAGAAGATCCCATACACTTTCATCTAAAGCCTTCCCTAAATCCCTATCAAGATCACTGAATGATTTCCAATTAATAGATACATGGAGAGCTCATACTATTGGCAGTAAGGCTTTCACATTTTATTCATACCCACATGACAGCTACGCAAGACTCGATTATATTTATACTACTCCTATTATAATGGCAAACTCTCCTAAAGCTGAGATCCACCCTTGCTCATGGTCAGACCATCTTATTGTATCATTTGACATATCCAATATAGGCCTAGAACATACAATATACAATTGGCGCCTTAATGATTCCTTGTTATCTAATCCCTCCATCAAAGAACAAATTGACAACCATATTAAAGATTATTTTATCACCAATAATACAGAAGATATTTCCCCACAATCGATCTGGGTTGCGCATAAGGCTGTAATCAGAGGCCATTGTATAAAAATAGCATCAAACATCAAAAAGGCAAAATCCAGAAATATTAAGGAACTCACAACAGATCTCCATGTATTATATAATAAACTCGGCCACTCCACAGACCCCAATATAACCTCACAAATTCAGAAAAAAAGAGAAGAACTGGATTCCCTATTGTCCTCGGACACAGAGAAAGCTCTTAGATTTTCTAAATCCAAATTCCTGCTCCATTGTAACTCTATGTCTACAATGTTTGCCAGAAAACTCAACCAACATAGCAAACCCTCTCACCTATATAAATTAAAAGATAAGAATAATACTTTAACCTCTCACCCCCAAGAAGTTTTGGAGATCTTTACAAAATTTTACACAGATCTCCTCTCATCCCCCTCTTCCCAACCAAGTCCAGAGGCTCTATTCTGGCTAGATAAAATTCCTATCCCTACTCTTTCAACAACGCAAACAGATTCCCTTAGTAACCCTTGTACAGAAGAGGAAATTAGCAATATCATCAAAAGCTTAAAAACTTCCACGGCACCTGGCTCAGATGGATATTCTTCAACCTATTATAAAAAATTTTCTCATATACTTTCCCCCTGGCTTACTAAACTCTTCAATCATATTTTACAAGGTGGTCAATTCCCAAAAGAAATGTTACTGGCAAACATGTCTCTACTCCCAAAACCTGATAAAGACCACACCCAACCCCAAAATTATCGGCCAATTTCGGTACTAAATAATGACATTAAGATATTTGGTAAACTTCTAGCCAACAGATTAGCAACAGTCATCACCTCTTTAGTAAACCCAGACCAAACCGGTTTTATTCCAAGCAGACAGATAACAGATAACATTAGATTAGTTTCCAATATTATCCAAGATGCTAATTTAAAACAAAAATCTACTTATCTCCTTAGTCTTGACATACACAAGGCCTTTGATAGTGTTAATTGGTCATACTTATTAAAACTACTCCCCAAATTTGGTATCCCAGATAAATTTATCCATGGTTTTGCCGCCCTATATCATCATCCACAAACAAGAGTCAAAATACCAGGATGCAACTCCAAATTCTTCCCTATAGGACGAGGAACAAGACAGGGCTGCCCCCTCTCTCCTCTATTATTTGCCCTTGCTCTTGAACCATTAGCTATAGCAATAAGAAATAACAATAATATCCAAGGCTATATAGTGGGCTCAACAGAATTCAAATTATCCATGTATGCGGATGATGTACTTCTTTTTCTAACAAGCCATCTAAAATCTATTTCTGCACTTGAAACAGAACTAAAAATATTTCAAGAACTCTCATGCCTGGGAGTTAACTTCAGCAAATGCTCAATTATGGGCATAAACACGGATTCAAACTTAATATCCCAAATCAAAAGCCTTAATCTGAAATGGTGCCCAGATATGTTTAAATACTTGGGCATTAATATAACTCCCTCTTACAACACTCTAGCCTTTAATAATTACAATCCTCTCTTTAACAAAGTTTCGAATATAATCAAGTCATGGACATCTTTCCATATCACCTTTTTGGGGAGGTTATGTGCTATAAAGATGATAATCCTTCCCAAGTTGTTATTTATCTTTCGCGCTCTCCCTGCTGTAATACCCAAAGGTAAAATAGAATACATACAACGACTTATAAATAACTTCATCTGGTCTAATAAAAAACCAAGATGTAGCAATGAAGTTTTATATAGACCTCAAACTCAAGGCGGTTATGGTCTCCCCAATTTATGGCAGTACTCTTTATCAGCCAGATTCTCACAAATAATTCAATGGTATGCTGAGGCTAAACAGATTCCCTGGATAAAATTTGAACAATTAACAGTCCAACCTTACTTTCTAGAGGGACTAATGCAGCATGCAAGTTGACAACTTTCACGGCGGTGTCTGCTTGCTAAGACGTACGTTGCCAGCACTCATGCTGCACAACTTGTGCTAGCAGCAGGGCACACATGCTCCGAATTCAAAGTTTAGTTAGGTTAACACCTTCCGATACCCCAAGAGTTTACGGACACCATTTGCTCCCAGTGGGTTCTTACTCCGGTCATTTACTCCCCATCTACCCCCCGTTTCCAATACTTGTATAAAACTGGTATTAACATCATTTACCCACTGATAAAACAATACAAAGCTTTCGCACAACACAACTTGATTCAATCTGGTGTAATCAGGGAGATCTTTCATTCCAACCTGACAATTAACAAGTTTAAAATAGGTCCCTTAGACAAATCGGAGTCGTATGGTAACTTAATAAACACTCTTAGACCGACTATT
>BLSH010028355.1:836770-868996 GCA_018402905.1 Glandirana rugosa | reverse complement strand
ATTCCGAGATTGGACCTTGAGTCTCCCCTAGACCCCTTCCAGACACAGACAGGACAAGATTCACCTTGGACAGGACAATTTGACGACATACCAGAACCGGTGGCACGACGTCGAATTAAAGAACCAGAACCGTTTGAAGAATATCGGATCCGGTAGAAATACCTCTCGTTGTTAAGAAAAAAAGTCTAGGAGGCTCTCAAGAGACGGTACTCCACGGTACGACTTGAAGGTCACTGGTCATACTCTCTCACTCTCGCTATTGTGGTTTAAATTGTGTGGACGAGGGGTAAGTATGAACTCTGGAACATTGATCACAACTCGCTTGGGCCTGACATTGCAGAACGATTTTTGAAATGTCCGGGTCCGGGTCCGTGCCACGGACACCCGAAAGTTCGGTACGGACCCGAACGTTACAGTCCGGGTTCGCTCAACACTAGTTACAAGGTCTCAAGTATGAATGGGGAGCAGGTGTGTTAAATTTGGTGTTATCGCTCTCACTCTCTCATACTGGTCACTGGAAGTTCAGCATGGCACCTCATGGCAGAGAACTCTCGGAGGATCTGAAAAAAAGAATTGTTGCTCTCCATAAAGATGGCCTAGGCTATAAGAAGTTTGCCAAGACCAAGAAATTAAGCTGCAGCACGGTGGCCAAGACCATACAGCAGTTTAACAGGACAGGTTCCACTTAGAACAGGACAGACACAGACCTTCCCCAGATCCCCTCTGAGTTCCAGGTTAGAGCCTTAGTGAGAGTTAGTTAGAGTAGTTTTGTTGGCCGGGGGAGAGTGTAGCACCCTGGTCTTGAACAGGGATGCTGTTGAATTTAGTCTGCTGGGTGGTAACTAGCCTGGTTAATTGTTAGGGGATCTCCTGGTTCTTCTCCTAACTGTGAGTTTGATGCACCTCTTTCCTCTGCCATTGGGTGGCACTGCTGCTGATGGCACTGGAATGATAAGGTATACATGAACTTGGAATATGAATGGATATTCTGCTCTAGCCAATGGACAGGGGTTTTCTTGGGCCCCATGGCTTGCTGGGAAACCTATATATTTAGGAGGAGTCAGGTGATCGCTGTTCTGTGCCACCTGGATGGCTGTCTGGGTGGACATGTGTTTAAAAGCTCCCGGCTGCTAGGCCAGAAACTTGAGGCCTATCCGGGGGTTCCTAGGAGTTAGGCAGTCTGAAGCCTACCCGGGATAGGAAGGAGTTGCAGAGGTTGGGGCTTAGTGCGAGGAAGCCTAACCTCTTTGCCAGAGGTGAAAGGACACAGTCGCCAGTCGGAGGCAAATTATGAGCCAGGGTCAGAGGTAAAGGGGAACTGTCGCCACCTGAAGGGACAACACTCCTGTTATCAGAAACCAGAGGGCAAAGTCTGAGAGAATACCAGAGCAGCTTTTTTTGCCAGCCATGGACGATGAAGAAGTGGGTAAGTCTCAGTGGAATTCAAGCTAGGGACCCAGTAGGATAAAGGGGGTGACGCTTGCAAAAAGCTTCAGCGGGTGAGCTGAAGTGTTGGGGAAAAGGCCCAGCAGGTTAGCGTGGGTGAGGTTCGGAAGACACAGTGGTTGGCTGTGAGGAGCTCTAGGAACCCAGTGGCAGTGGGGAATTTAAGCTGCAGCGGGAGGCTGTGAGATGGAAGCCAGTTCTACACAATGGGGATACCAAGTCTGGTATGTGTCAGATCTGAGTTGAAGTCTAAGTACAAGTTCAAGTAACTAAAGAGATCACTTTAATTTTGCGCTTTTAACTGCACGGCTTTGGAACTGTGTAATTATTGTACTGTTCTGCTTGAAAGTCTCGGAGTCTACAAAGTGCTGTTGCTCCAGCTCAAAGGGTGTCCTGGCCCTAACCTTCTCTCCACAGTTTATTAAGAGAAAATAAATCTCTTTCAGCATTCTCAAAGTGTCTGGCGCCCAACTTACTCTACACTGCATCACACCCATCATGCCTAGTAACACACACTGTGAGGGATGGATGCCAGACCTCCCTGACCCTAAAGGTCACCATCAAGCCTGCAGAGGTTGGGGCCCTAGCTATATATATATATATATATATATATATATATATCATGTCAATAGATAAAAGGGTGGCATCCATGGCAGCATAAGCAACAATTACAGCCGTTCAGTGTTCATCACTTTAGAGAAGTCACAAAATTAAAGAGGAATTCTGTTAGTTGCTGAGGACTATGTTGGTTGTTTTTATTTGAACATTTCTTTCTTATCACTTCTCTTTTTCCTTCATCTTTATTTTTCCTTTCATCCATTTTTTTTTTCTCTTTTCTTTCCCTTTTCCTTTCATTTCCATCAATTGTTCCTAATCTTTCCTTTCTTAGCCTCTCCCCTCCTTCTCTTCTACTTCTCTTCTCTTTTTCTCATTTATTCTTCTTCGCATTTCTTCTCCCATACTTTCCTCTCCCATCCTTTTAAATCTCACCCCCTTTTCTTCCTTTCCCTTTTCCTTACCTTTTCATTTCTTCTCCCTACTCTTCTTTTCCATCCTCTAAACTCTCCTCCTCTTCCTGCCCTGCTCTTCTCCATTCCCCTCCTGTCCTCTCCTTCCTTCTCATTTTTTCTCCTCTTTTCTCCTCCCCTAATCCTCTTCTCTCCTCTCCTCATTACTCCTTCTCTCCTGTCATTCTAATTTCTTCTCCTCTTTTCTCCTCCCCTACTCTCCTTTCCTCTCCTCTTACTTCCTCTCCTCTCCCTCTCATTTCTTCAGCTCTCCTCTTCTTATTTCTTCTCCTATCCTGTACTTCTCAGTTTGTATCCTCTTTTCTCCTCCCTTACTCTCCTCTCCTTTCCTTTCCTCTCCCTCTCATTTCTTCTCTTCTCCTCTCTTCTTCTGGTCGCTTCTCCTCTCCTGTCCCTCTCAGTTCTTCCCCTCCTTTCTCCTCTTCCATCCTTTTTAAATCTCATCCCTTTTCCTCCTCTTTTCTTCCCTTTCTTTCTCATATCTTCTCCCTTACTCTTCTTTCCCATCCTCTCAACCCTTCTCTTTTTCCCCGCCCTTCTCATTTCCTTTCCTCTCCTGTCCTCCCCTTTCTTCTAATTTCTTCTCCTCTTTTCTCCTCCCCTACTCTCCTTTCCTCTCCTCTTCCATCCTTTCACTTCTTCTTCCTTTCCTTACTTTACTCTTTTCCATTCCTCCCTTCCTTTTCCCCTTCTTTGCTCATGAATAACCTTCTTTCTCTTCTCTTGGTAGACAAGGCACCAATGGCCACAATCGGACGGAATTTTGCAGTTCTACTAATCACAATATTTCTTCTGGGCTTTGGATGGCACAAGATCCAATTTCAGGTGAACTTTCTTGTATATGTATGATTATAATGCAGCAAACCTGTGGTTATCTACAGTACAGTGCCTTAAAAAAGTATTCATACCCCTGGAAATTCTCCACATTTTGTCATGTTACAACCAAAGACGTACATTTTTATGTGATAGACCAACACAATGTGGCACATACAGTTAGGTCCATATATATTTGAACACAGGCACAATTTTCATACGATTGGCTCTGTATGCCACCAGAATAAAATTAGAACTAAACAATCCAAATGAATTTGAAGTGCAGACTTTCAGCTTTAATTCAAGGGGTTGAACATAAATATCAAGGGCAAATTTTAGAAACTGCAACCATTTTTATACACAGTCCCCCCATTTTCAAGGGCTCAAATGTAATTGGACAAATGAATATAATCATAAATAAAATGTTAATTTTTATTATTTTGTTGAGAATCCTTTACTGGCAATGACTGCCTGAAGTCTGGAACCCATGGACATTACCGAAGACTGGGTTTCCTCCTTTCTGATGCTTTGCCAGGCTCTAACTGCAGCTGTCTTCAGTTGTTCTTTGTGGGTCTTTCTGCCTTTAGTTTTGCCTTCAGCAAGTGAAATTCTCAATTGGGTAGAGATCAGGTGATTGACTCGGCCATTGCAGAATATCCCACTTCTTTTCCTTCAAAAGCTCCTAGGTTGCTTTTGCAGTGTGTTTTGGATCATTGTCCATCTGTACTGTGAAGCGCCGTCCAATCAACTTTGCTGCATTTGGCTGAATCTGGACAGTATATCTCTAAACACTGCAGAATTCATCCAGCTGTGTCATGAATCTGCAGTACATTTCATGTCCTGTCTGTCTGCTTACCTCTCTGCTTGTGTTCAGCTTAGAGGCCGTGCACCTCTCACCTGTGTGCTTAAGTAATCTTCCCCCAACAGGGCTCCACCCTAGCCTCTAAAAAAGGAACACTTCCTGTGTGTGTGGTTCCTTCTGTGTGCTATTTGTCTGATTCCATTTACCGACCTTGGCTTGATCTTGACTATTCCTGTCTGCTTGATACCCTGACCTTGGCTTGTTCTTTTGACTATTCCTGTCTGCTTGATACCCCGACCTTGATGTGCTCTCCTGTCTGTCCCTGTCTGCTCGCTGCCCTGATCCTTGGCTATCCTTCTGACAATCCCTTGTTGTCCTGCACTGCTTCTACTTTTCTACCCACCAGTAGCCAGCCATGAGCATGAACTGGGAGACCCTTG
The DNA here is from genome assembly GCA_018402905.1 of Glandirana rugosa. Lineage (NCBI taxonomy): Eukaryota > Metazoa > Chordata > Amphibia > Anura > Ranidae > Glandirana > Glandirana rugosa. Next base: position 864,467 of record BLSH010028355.1, on the reverse strand, counting down.
GGGCCGCGATCTGGAGTCATTAGCAGTGAAGTCCATCCTCACCATCAGAGGCTCTGGTGAATACCTGCTGGCTCTTAGACTCCACTCATGCTGTAGCTCCCTGTATATCTGTGTCACTGCTCCAGTGGACCTGCTTTCCTTAACCACCCAGAGCTCCATTCGCAGCAGTCAGCTAAGGGTCCACAACCTTAGCGGTGTGCCCCTAACCTCAGCTGTGTGCATCTTTCACCTGGTGTCAGGTGACTTGACAAGCTGCTTCTGTCACATCATCAATAAATACCAATGACCCAGTGCTACTGGAAGCCATGCATGCCCATGCCATAATATGGCCTCCACCATGTTTTACAGATGACGTTGTGCGCTTTGGATCATGAGCTGTTCCAAGCCTTCTCCACACTTTTTTCTTCCCGTCATTCTGGTACAGATTAATCTTAGTTTTATCTGTCCAACGAATGCTTTTCCAGAACTGGTCTGGCTTTTTGAGATTTTTTTGGGCAAAGTCTAATCTGGCTTTTCTATTGTTCAGGTATATGAATAGGTTTGCACCTGGTGGTGAACCATCTGTATTTGCTCTCATGAAGTGAAAAACGTTGGTGTTGTTAGCCACATGGAAAGATGTGTACATCATGGCAGATTACTGTGGAATAATACCAGAGAGAAGGAAGGGGAGGGCACATACAGAACTACGGTGGGAGAAAGAGTTCAGCTAAGACAGAGGCAGACAGCCTTAAGACACAGAGCAATAATAAACCAAATAGTGTAACACAGATGAAATGATAATAAATTACAAGGTTTGTGTCAATCAGGGATCGGCAAGGTGTCCGCTCCCGGACACCAGTGTCCTCCAGCACTGCTTGAGGTGTCCGCGGCCACCTCCGACTTTTTTTTTTATTTTAGCTCTCTTTTTCAGTATGTTGTTAGTGAGACTGTGTGAAGGTGTGGCCGGGGCGAGCGGCACCTCCCACTAGTCGTCCTCCTGAGTCTCCTGAGTCTCCTGGTCCTGCACGGCGGAGTGATCTCAATCTGAGGGTGGGGAGAGGCCGTCCTGGCAGAGGAGAGGAGACGTCACCTCACTGTGTGTGGAGGCAGCGTGCTGAGCGCGGGAGTGATTCGCAGCAGCAGGAGAAGTACAAGAGGACCGGACCGATGTGGTGATACTGGTGAAAGTGAAACTGACTGTCTGTGTGGTCCGGTCAGTGTATTGATTCTTATAATAAGTTCTGTAGCACCTCAGCGGTGGGACAGAGGGAGGGACGACTGTGGTCTGGCCTGCCTGGGATTCATTGGGATGGGGATCTCTCCAAAATAATTCTGCACTGCAATGATCAATTCATCATCATCAGTACAGGCATTGCTAGAACTGGATGATTCAGAACTCATTCAGGAAACCGTGAGCTGCTGGCCTGCTGCATCACTAGTGCAGAGTTGCAGGGAAGCATTTGCTTTGCTTGTCACTGCATTAAACAGACCTGCAGCTCCTGCAACTCTGCACTAGTGATGCAGCAGGCTGGCAGCTCATGGTTTCCTGAATGAGTTCATCACCTGCTATGCTATGTGACCATGGAGCTCTATTCCTCCCACTGACACCAACAATGGGGCACTATTCCTCCCACTGACACCAATGATGGGGCACTATTCCTCCCACTGACACCAATGATGGGGCACTATTCCTCCCACTGACACCAATGATGGAGCACTATTCCTTCCACTGACGGAGATTATGGGGTTTTTTGAAGGTTTTAATTTGAAATGTACCTTGGTGTCCTTCACTAAGGTCTGTCATTTGGAAAACGTCCGCCACAGTTATGGTCCGTGCCTATCCCTGGTGTCAATCCTCCTTTGGTTACCTTGACCTTTACCTTACGGACCTTGTCCTTTAGAAGGATGAGATCTCCAACATAGGTGAAAGGTGGATCTGTACTTAGGCGATCAGCTAGGAGACTTGCCATTTGTTGCTGTCGGTGTCGTCCTCTTAAATTGTGACACGTCATACACCTGAAGAGCAGGGAGGAGATGCACCTTTTCATACTGACAATCAACAATCCAGCTGTCCTGATGGCACCTTCTGTAAACTGACGGCCTTGATGTTACACCCATTCACGGTGTTGATGAACCAGAAGTCAAGTCAAGTCAACTCAAGCCTTATTGTCATTCTACTACACGTGTCGACATACAGTAGAATGAAATGTCGTATTTCACAGGACCACGGTGCTACATACTAATTAGACATAATTATAAATATACAAGAAAATAAAACACAGCAAAGAACTTAAAATAAAAAATGATGAACCTATACACATCTGGGAACTATGTAACTGTACATATACTGTGTATTTCTTTGTAGCAGCAAGTGTCTAATGCATGTTCCCAGTCACGATATATAGGTTGTATAAGAGGTTTTAAAGGGGATTGGAGTTGAGGGCTCTCACAGCCTGATGGCAAGAGCTGGAAGAGACTGTGGGAGGGATGGGTAGGATCCTTCAAGATACTGGTAGCTTTGCTGGAGCATCGTGTATGGAAAATGACCAGGATGGAGGGGAGAGGGACACCAATAATCTTTTCAGCGGTTTTCACTAGCTGCTGCAGGGTCTTGTGGTCAGCAGAACTACAGTTCCCATACCAGACAATGATGCAGCTGGTCAGCAGGCTCTCAATGGTTCCCCTATAGAATGTGGTAAGGTGGAGGAAAACTGGCTACTCCGGGTCCATAAGAGTAGTAACATGATGTTGACCTGGTATGATTATAGGATTTTATTCTTTGCTGCATAGGTCTGATTTCCTGCTATGGCTACCAACTCTGAACAGCTGATTGGTATCAACCACAGGGTTTTAAGAGTGAACTGTTTTTGGACAATTTGGTTCCATTCCTGATTCTCCCGAAATCCTCCTGTTGCACACAACGGATATAATGACCTCTTCTACGCATGCAATATCTGCTGCTGTGAAGTGTCCAGAACAGATGTGCCAACCTTGACACTCTGATACAGAGCTCTTCCCAACGAGCAGTGTGAATTAGGTGAGCAATAGCTCTCACAGCAGATGACCAGGTGGAAAAACGCTCAAAATGGTGTGACCGCAGCTTCTGTTTTGTATTTACAGGTGTGGAGTGAGATGCTCATAGTTCTTATTTCCTTATCATCTTCAGGATTTACTAGCCCATAAGTGGTGTCAGTGGAGGGTGAGTAGGAGTCCTCACACAAAAACTTTGGAGGTAAGAGCCATAAGTTGTCCTGAAGTACTGCTGATGGCACGGCTCTGGTCCCACAGTCAGCTGGGTTGAGTTCAACGGGAATGCGATGCCATTGACTTGGTAGAGAGAATCTCTTAATACGTTCTACCCTGTTGCTGATGTACACGTAAAACTGTTTTGTTTGGCTGCATATAAAACCAAGTACTACCTTACTGTCACTATAAAAGGTGAAAGAATCAATTCTAGTGCCCATTTCACTTTGTGTGACATTGGCAATTTCTACTGCTTGCATAGCTGCACGGAGTCCAAGTCTTGGTATGGTATGTGCAGGTTTGGGAGTGAGTTTTGCCTTGCCTAGGGCAAAACTACAGTGTGATTTCCCCATTAATTTCAGACGTCTTTAAGTAGGCTATTGCAGAAATAGCTTCAACTGATGCATCAGAGAAAATATGAATCTTTCTCCGGCCAGCACTTGAAATGGAAGCTGGAATATAGCAACGTGAGATTTGAAGTTTTTCTAGTGACCGCAAAGAATATCTCCACCTTTTTCACTTGTGTTGTTTCTCACTAGGTAACGGAGTATCCCAGTCTATATTCTCAGTAGATAACTGTATTAGCAGAATCTTACCTTGAATGGTAATTGGAGCAATGAAACCCAGTGGATCATCAGTGGTTCACCACCGACAGTATTCCCCTCTTAGTGAAGGGTTTGTCACAAGTTGACACTTGGAAGGTGAATGTGTCTTGCCTGATGTTCCACAACAAACCCAGACTTCGCTGTACAGGAGGCACATCTGTACCTAAATCAAGTTTTTTTTTTTTTTTAGACTAGTGTCATAGTCCTCAGAGTGAAAGGCATTCATAAGTTCCTGGTTGTTGGATATAATTTTGTGAAGGCAAAAATTTGCTACAGACAGCATCTCCTTCTGGTGAGAAGATCGATTGCTTCTTTAGCGGTTGGAAAAGACTTGAGCGCGTCGTCAAGGTAGACGTTTCTTTCATCAAATTAACGAGCGTCAGATCCATATTCTTCTTTTCCAGCCTGAGCCTTTCTCCTTAGCCCATAAATTGTCACTGCAGGGGAAGGACTGATACCGAAGATATGTACCTTCATTCGATTGTCTATTGCTTCCTTGTTGATGTCATTGCCTTTGTTCCATAGAAACCTGAGGTAGCTTCTGTTGTCTTCTCTGACAATAAAGCAGTGAAACATTTGTTGAATGCAGCTGTAAGGCCTGCTGTAGGATTGTCCATCAAAACTGATCTTAATGGCTTAACACGTGCAGCAGATAGAGGACCAAGCCATCTGATCAGTAGATCCAATTCTTCGGCAGCTGTAATGCCAAGATCACTGATTGCAGATCTGAAAGCACATTTCCAACTTCTGTAGTTCTCAGGTTGGTCATCAAAACTTGTAAGACCAGTCTTTGTGAGCTCTCTGCAAAGTGTGTACTTCACAAACTCTGCTGTCTCAGTTGTCTCTGCCTTTATGCAAGATGCTGTTGGCTGAGTGGTGCTGATTGTGCTATCTTTGACATTATTGTTAAAGGACACAGGGAAGTATGCTGCACAGATGCATTCAGGCAAGTTGCTTGCTTGAAGTTGGCTGTTCCAATGACATGTTGATTTGAAGCTGTACAAATGACTGGAGATTGATAACTTGCTTGCAGCTTGCTCTGATGCTCTGTGGTATATGAAGGAAGGTTAGGTAGGCAGGCAGGAAATGTACTGGAGTGATTTTGCATGCATGAAGTTGCTGGAACCTCTTTAACTTGATGCTTTGAAGAAGTCTCTGTGTTGTCAGGAGCATTGGAGACAATGGAGTGTACACTGCAGTGGCTTAGGACATAGTTGTTAGTGTGTTTGAGGGGATCTACCATATCTGCTATGTTTAGGTTCATGCCGCCTTTCTCACTTGCACCTTCGTCTTCACTGGTAGCTTGCTCTAGGACCCTTAGCTTTGCCATAGCTGCATTATGTTTACACTGTTCATTTAAGGTTTCTATTGCTGCTCTCTGAGTTTCCAACTCTGCTTTTTGACATGCTATCTGATTTTCCATCTCTGCTCTCTTTTCTATGTATGCAACCTGCACCTTGCTGGCCTCCGCCTCAACACGGGCACTAATAAGTCGCTCACTGAGTGTTGAGTATCTTGAACTATGGGATTTAGAGGACTTCTTAGTACGTCTGGTGGAAACAGATGTGTGAGGTGCAGTGTCTTGTACTAGCTCTATCTTTGTTTCTGCCTTTAATTTGGTTTGCTGGAAAAAACTGTCTCTTTGTAGATTAAGAATTTCTAAGTTGTTTAATTCCTCCAGTGAATCTTCTGTTTTCATATTGTGTAGAACATCACTTAAAGAGGAAGTAAACCCAGATGGGGTTTACTTCCTCTATGTCCCTCTGTAAAGTAGAAACATAATGGGCTACTATGCATCGCATAGTAACCCATTATGTGCCACTTACCTGCAAACGAAGCCTGCGGCGTCCAGCAATGTCCCCTCTCCTGGCGGCGTCCATCTTCTGCCTCTCTTCCTTCCGGGGCCGCGACTCCGGCGCTGTGAAGCCGCCAGTCATGGCACGGTTGCAGTGGAGGAACGGCACACAGACCGTACCTTCACTGTGCATGTGCCGACATGACGTCGGTGCAGCTTCAACACTGCATAACTCCTGAACCGTACACGTTTAGGAGATATGCAGTGCACCTACAGGTAAACCTTATCATAGGCTTACCTGTAGGTTAAAGTGGTTGTCACAAGTTGACAAACCACTTTAACCTGTCACTGGTAAGCTGATAAAGCTCATATGAGGCAGAAAGTTTTTTAATGGTGCCCTCTAGTGGCAGTAGCTCACGTTCAACAGATGTGTTAGACTGAGTAATAACTTTTTCCTATAATAATTTCAAGCTAGTTGTCAGTTCAGTTCTTAAAGCTTCATAATTCTCCATTACTTTCCATGTTGGTTTGACTGAGCATTTGGGTAACTCTATCGCCACTATGGATTTGAAGTGACCGTTCCTGTTCCCTTGGCTGGGGAAAAGCCACAGGCGCTTTTCATTTTCCTTCTGGTAAGCCTCCTCATATTTGGTGGCGGATTGCACAAAATCTGTAATTACCACACTTGAGTGTTATTATATCTACTATACGGACTGTTACCTATGTGGAAGATTTGATCTGCATTTCCATTGCCCGAGAGACTGGGATTTAAGGTGGTTTCAATGTCTAATCAGTACATCTTTTTGGATTTTTACTGACAAGATATTTATTATCTATATTGGTTGCTATTCGATTCAATGCTCAATCTTTTTTTGTTTTTGATATTGTATGATTTGACATCTACACTTATTTAGCGCAGCCCTTTATTTAAAATTATGTCATACATTCCAGGAGTCTTTAGGAGGGAAGGAGAGGTTTTCTGAGCTAAGAGCAGATTGATTCTAGGAAGTAAATGCTACATGAAATGGCAATGGCAAGTATGTGCGCACAGCCCCTGTTCTTTGGAGGAATAAAAGTAACCAGGAACAATCAATTGGGACTGTGCATAAGACCATATACAAGTATCTAAAGATACCACATATTATATAGTAAACAGAACTTTTGGTATGTATGCACATGTAAACATAAAAACATGACATGAGTCCATAAGTCCATTAGCACTTAGGTGTAGGCAGCCATCCCAAGAGAGCTGAACCAGGCTCCAAACACTGCAAAAAGACAAGGAGAGAGAGGCGCCTCTAAGTGTAATATGCACGTTTTATTGAAGGTGACAGGATTAAAAACACTCACATGTAGGTAGATAAAAACAGCATGGAAGGAGTAGTCCAGGGCGGCGTCACCGTCATATGAGGGTCCGGATGCAGCTAACAGCGCCTAGGAAAGCGCCGCACCTCCCGTGACGTCACCTGTCTGCACCTGGATGTTTGTGGTTCAAGCCTCGTTTTGGTATATGCCGGCTATTCCATCTTCACCATTCCGAACAGCTCTCCCACTACCTCTCGGCTGTTAGCTGCATCCGGACCCTCATATGACGGTGACGCCGCTCTGGACTACTCCTTCCATGCTGTTTTTATCTACCTACATGTGAGTGTTTTTAATCCTGTCACCTTCAATAAAACGTGCATATTACACTTAGAGGCGCCTCTCTCTCCTTGTCTTTTTAAATGCTACATGAATCATCTGCTCTTACTCAAGATAGCCATAGCCATAAATACTCAGGGGGTGTTTTTCAATGTGATTTCTCAACAAACTAAAGCATGGAGACATGGATGGATGGGTGAGTTTGCTTTGAATATTAAAAATGAATATCGTTTTTGATTTGTGGTGCTCAGATGCAGTGAAGTTCCGCTTTAATTATCCACAATTATCTACACAAACTTAGCATAACAAACTTATGATTCTGTAACTACAGAAAGATCTTTCTTTTATTTTTCAAGGAACATTTTTTGCAAAAGTAATTTTATCATTTATCTAATATTTTACAGGATTCTCTGAAAAGGTTGCTCCAAAGTTGCCATAGGCCAGAAGAAAAAGATGAAACCCCACCTCCCCCAATCCCATCTCCCCCGAGAACAGAACTCCAAGTTAACATAGATAACCTGTTTGAGAAAATACAAATGCTAATCCCTGAAGCTCCATTCACATATTTCAACAGAACCACAAGTGGGAAAAACAGTAAGGCCTCCATAGTGAACCCCAAGCAACAATACTGTGTGGGAGAAGACTTGGTGGTACAGCTTGATATGTACGATCATTTGGGTAACAGGAAGACCTACGGCGGAGACTTCATAAGGCCAAGGTTATTCTCTCCAGAGCTTGGAGCAGCTGTGTCTGGCAGGGTAGAAGATTTCAACAATGGCTCTTATCATATCCATTTTCCATTGTACTGGGAGGGAAAATGCAAAGTCTCAATTTTGTTGTTCCACCCTAGCGAAGGGGTTGCAGCTCTTTGGAGATCTAGGCACAGCAGTCTGGGCGTTATCGGATTCTTTGGAAAGTTTGAAAAATTTGGCAAGGAAGCTACAACTCCATGTGGGTTTAAGCTTGAAGAGAAAGAAGGCAAGGAGATTTGTGAGTACAAAGATCCAGTCTACGAAGAGACTTTCTACTGCTACAAAGCTCCTGACTTTACCTGTGAAAGCCTGAATGAAATGAGATGTTTCGATCCTTACGCTTCATATCTTACTCCTGGAGAAAGAGAAATTTTTCAGAGGTATAATGTTCTCTTAGCAGTGCAGTCTTCTGTAAGAATAGATCATTTCTCCTGCATCATGTTCATGATTGAAGGTTAGCAGATGCTCTTCAAATGGCACAAGTGATAAGAATATCACTAAATTGATGTCCAGACAAACCTTTTTTCTTTTTTAATCTTAAAAGAGAAGTATGGCCAAAACTCTTTTGGCTATACTTCTCAAGTACGTCACAGAATTGTACTTAGTTCTGCTCTCCTGTGACCCAGAATCTGTCAGCTGACATCACAGAGCCACTCCAGATCCCTACAACAATTTCAGGATCCACCCAGATGCCTTACTCAACATTTCAGCAAGCCACTGAAAACCTCAGGCAGCTGCTTCTGCCGCCTCTCCTGCCCTGAGCACCAGTGAACACTGGAGTGGCAGAGCACAGAGCAGGGGCTGGCAATCATCGCTCTGTACTCAGTAGATCTAAGAAATAAACAATGAGCAGTCACGTGATCATTCAGTTGTCAGGCTTAGAACTGGTGTTCTGTTAAAATAGCCAATTCATCAAGATCTCCAATCAATCACTTCCGATTACTGTAAAGCATCAGTAATTGGAGATTTAGACGAGTTGCTGTTTTGACAGAACACCGGCAGGGGACAGCTTGCAGCATTGGATTGATGCTGAAATAGGTAGGTAAGTGTAGCGCACTCCCAGAGGAGCCCCAGGTGAAAAGGGATCCCCCACCCTGGACAGCCAGGCACGCCACATCTTCACAGGCACTCAGAGGCAGAAAACAGCCCAGTGCTTTGTTTTTGTTATTTATTGAGGGATTAGAACGTGGATGGGGATTAGGGAAATTATTAGATGCACACTTGACTTTAAAGAGCAACTCTTCCTATATACAGTCCATATGTACACTCCCCTCTTTCTCCAGCACTTATCTTGTTTGCAGAATCTCCAGTTGGTATACTGTAAGTTAATCTGCCTGAAAATAGCAAATTATCTTTACAGGCAGGGACCCCGGAACCCTTTGGTTGTGTAGAAAAATTCAATGTCCAGCTGACATCCTTGTGGCTACTGATCCCAGAACCACCTCTTTAGGCACTGCCAGCCTGCCTGACTGCAGCTGCCCCTTTCACTAGCCCTCATTGCTATTTCTCACAGCCATCCCAGACTGTCATATTCACCAACCACACGGATGACTTCTCCTGGAGATCTCCCAGATGTGCTGACTTTTTCCTGCTGTCCTCACACCTTCTCCTGTGCATCCAGAACAGGACTCCTCCGTGTGTTGTAAGAGGATCCCTCCAACACCTGAGCCCCAGGCCCGAGGTCACCCCCCACACTAGGGGGCACCCTCAAGGGCCCCCTGACAGTTTCCTCAGCACTCCATTTCCATCTTCCACCCGACTGCCCTTGCCGGCATGACCCCAGAATATTTAAGAGTTGACCTGCCCCCTGCCAGCCCACCCATTCTTCTGGAAGCTTCTCCAGGATTCCCACAAGTAGAGGGAGGTACCAGAGGTGCTGCCTGATGAGTCATCCAGCCTCCCTGAGTCACTCATCCTGAAAAGCTAGCACTCTACACTAGAGGATGCTACATCAGTTTGTATGTTTATTATTTTATATTCTAACACTTCTCCTTAAATTTAAAACTGCCCATCCAGGGCAAAGTAAGATTCTCTTTAAAGAACAACCCAACACCACTGATATTTACCTTACCGCACATCCCCGTGGCTCTGTTCCTCTGTTGAAGTCAATAGTACAAACCCTAAGTAAGCTCCATATAGGATAGTGTCGGAATTTACACAGGGTTAGTGATTTCCTCCTCTCATTGACATGACAGTGTTTGGTCCTGGTAATTGGCCGCTCAGCACTGCAGAGGAGGTCAAATATTCCTCTATGCTGAGAATTACCCTTTGTGGATCAAAGGAGAGGCAGGGGAGCATGGAGAAGGTAAGTATCAGCAGGTAGGTATATTATTTAACCACTTGACCGTCAGAAGATTTTACTCCCTTCATGACCAGGCCATGCTTTTCGGCACTGTGCTGCTTTAACTGGTAATTGCTCAGTACTGCAATGCTTTTTTTGGCGATATAAACTAAAAAAGGCCGAAAATTATGAAAAAAAAATAATTTTTACTTTCTGCTACAAAACATATCCAATAAAAAATGTAAAAAGAAATGGATTTCTTAATAAAAATTGCCCAGGATGTATTCTGCTACATGTTTATAGTGGTTTGCATGAAAGGTATAGCGCCTACAAACTATGCTATATATACTGGAATCTTTATTTTTTTATGTTACTAATGGCGATGGTCAGTGACTTATAATGACACTGCGATAGTGCAGCAGTCAATCTGACACTGATGCTGGGGGGAACTGACTAACTGCCACTGACATCACCATACAGTAATCAGTAGGGATGGGCCGAATGACCCCCTGTTTGGTTCGCACCAGAACTTTCGAACACCGCAGAAGTTTGGAACCCAAATAACAAACCCCATTGGAGTCTATGGGGCCCAAACTGGAAAAATCAAAAGTGCCCATTTTGAAGGCTTATGTGAAAGTAATTGGGCATACAATTGTTATGGGGTCTGGGTACTGGCCTGAGGGACATATATCAATGAAAAAAACTTTCAATTTTAAATGAGCATTGATTTATTAATTTAGTACTGTACAAGATAGATCTTGTTTGAGCAGCGCTTTTCCCTCTTATTTATCTTTACAATGTTTTACTATACAGTTTTTTTGCAGCTGCTGCTGTAGCTCATCTGCTGTGCAAAGGGTAAGGAAATTTGCTTATATGAACAACATTACTTGCTGTTCCAACAGCGCTTGCATAACATACTATGTGTCTCTTATTTTAAAGTGACTGTGCCTATGAAAGTGCCTTTATCTAATACTTGTGTTGAACCAATTTATGTGCAAAACTTTTAAAACATCATATTATTATGTGGTACAATTAAAACATCATATACAATTAATTCATTGTTAAGAATAAGTGCTTGTGCCTTTAAATACTATGCAAAAAGTCTATATTTCAAAAGTGCCAGTGATAGTTTGTTTTGAAGATAAAATTGAAGGTAAAAAAGATTTATTCAGGGCAATCACAAAAAACTTCTTAGCTTTCTTAAATCATAAAAACGTGCCCGTGCCGTGCTGGGTGCTCGAATAAGATAAGTGGTTGTGGGTTTTTTCCCCGCTTACCAGACTCTGTGGACTCTCCTACCGTACGGTAGGAGAAGTCACTTGCGCTTTAGGTCTACAATCCGACCTGTGGATTTGGTGTCGTCTGCTTCCCTTGCTTCCTTTGTCTGTTAGCAAACCATTAGGAAATGAATAAAAAGAATCTCATCGCGTACCTCTCTTGTAAAAGGATTTATTAAGCCACTTTCCACAGTACAATTCAACAATCACACTGCGAGCGCTCCGTGAACACCGCCACTGAATGCTGGTGGTCACTTTCGTTCCCGCCCACCTTCGTTTGCGCTTCACAGGAGCGTGGCTACGTACACCTTGGGTTCCACCTAACGCGTTTCGTCATATCCTGTGACGTCTTTTGCGTTTTGAAGACGTCACAGGATATGACGAAACGCATTAGGTGGAACCCAAGGTGTACGTAGCCACGCTCCTGTGAAGCGCAAACGAAGGTGGGCGGGAACGAAACTGACCACCAGCATTCAGCGGCGGTATTCACGGAGCGCTCGCAGTGTGATTGTTGAATTGTACTGTGGAAAGTGGCTTAATAAATCCTTTTACAAGAGAGGTACGTGATGAGATTCTTTTTATTCATTTCCTAATGGTTTGCTAACGGACAAAGGAAGCAAGGGAAGCAGACGACACCAAATCCACAGGTCGGATTGTAGACCTAAAGCGCAAGTGACTTCTCCTACCGTACGGTAGGAGAGTCCACAGAGTCTGGTAAGCGGGGAAAAAACCCACAACCACTTATCTTATTCGAGCACCCAGCACGGCACGGGCACGTTTTTATGATTTAAGAAAGCTAAGAAGTTTTTTGCGATTGCCCTGAAGAAATCTTTTTTACCTTCAATTTTATCTTCAAAACAAACTATCACTGGCACTTTTGAAATATAGACTTTTTCCATAGTATTTAAAGGCACGAGCACTTATTCTTAACAATGAATTAATTGTATATGATGTTTTAATTGTACCACATAATAATATGATGTTTTAAAAGTTTTGCACATAAATTGGTTCAACACAAGTATTAGATAAAGGCACTTTCATAGGCACAGTCACTTTAAAATAAGAGACACATAGTATGTTATGCAAGCACTGTTGGAACAGCAAGTAATGTTGTTCATATAAACAAATTGATTTATTAATGTTTAAAGTGAAAGCATAAAAATGAAAAATGTATTTCCAAATAGTGCCAAAGTTGTCCCCTTAGTCTACCTGTAAAGTAGCTTACCTGTACTGCATATAGAAGCTGCTGCAGCAGTAATTGCATTTATAAAGCCAAAAAAAATGGCATCTTCCCTGCAAGCTTTCTTTATTTAGTAAGCAACAGCTTGGGGAGCCATTGTGTATGATGAGGCCACAATGAAGTGCACTGGGAACAAGATTGGAGATTTTTTGGATAAATTCTGGTGTCTCTTCCATAGACTTTGGATAGAAGTAACAGGTACAGAAAAATTAGTCTTTGGATGTCGGTGGCGCCTTCACACTGTAACCCTATAGAGGTACTCTTGATGAAAGCAAGAATTGGCCTTGCTGTCAAAAATTTAAATGATATGCACCTGTCAAACAGGTGTGGAAAAATTGGTATTTCGGTGTTAATTGTGCCCATGAAACCTACACCAAAAAAATTCTTCCAGATAAAATCAACACCCACAACGCTAGGCAGCCTAGAAGTCCTGCAGAGATTCCACATCCCAAAAACACTTAACCAGCGACATTGGCATCAGGATCTTCATAGCTGCAGGTAATTCAGGACTGATTCATTTTGCTACATGTCAGACAGTCCACGGAGTCTGTGGACAGATGTGTTCTATTATCAGTAACAAAACCTCCAGCAGCACTGAATGCCCACCTGAAAGCATGCTGGATGCAGGACAGTAGGCTTGTGCACGGCCGAAATATGTGTTTGTTTTCGTTCCGTTCGTTTTTTTTATTTTTTTGGAAAATTGGGAATTGAGAAATTCGGGAATTCTAACAATTTGGAATTTGGAAATTCGGACATTCAAAATTTCGGGATTCAAAATTTGGAAATTCGGCAATTCGAAAATAAGAAAGAATAATTTATTCAAATAATAACTAAATAATAAATAAATAACTATTAAATTGTAGGTATTGTAATTTCCTTGAAAATATGGCTGTTAGTGAACTTCAATACCAGGCACTGGTATACCCCCTTCCTGTCCAGACCAGTTTTCAGCTTTCAGTGCTGTCGAATTTTGAATGACAATTGTGTGGTCGTGCAACGCTGTACCCAAAGAACATTTTTATCATTTTGTTGCCACAAATAGAGCTTTCTTTTGGTGGTATTTGATCACCTCTGGGGTTTTTATTTTTGTGCTACAAATAAAAAAAGGCTGAACATTTTGAAAAAAAAAGTTTTTCTGTCACAAAACTTTGTAAATAAGTACATTTTCTCCATCACTGATGGGCACTGATAGGCTACACTGATAGGCACTGATGAGGCAGTACTGATTGGCACTGATGAGGTGGCACGGACAGGCACTGATAATGAGGCACTTATATGGAGCACTGATGGGCACTGATAGGCAGCACTGATAAGCAGCACTGACGGGCACTGATAAGCAGCACTGACGGGCACTGATATGCAGCACTGACGGACACTGATGGGCACTCATAGGCTGCACTGATGGGCACTCATAGGCGGCACTGATGGGCACTGATAGGTGGCACCGGGCACTGATAAGTGGCACTGATAGGTAGTATTGATAGGTGGCACTGGTGGGCACTGATAGGTGGCACTGGTGGGCACTGATAGGCAGCACTAATCACCTGGTGGTCTAGGGTGGCATCTGTAATTGGCAATGCTAGGCATTGTGCCCCTTACCTGGTGGGCTAGGGTGGGCTCCATGATGGTGTCCCTGCTGGTCTAGGATCAGCTCTCTGGTGGTCCTGGGCAGCTCCCTGGTGGTCCCTGGATGGGCGCTCCCTGATGGTCCCTGGGTGGGCTCCCTGGTGGTCTAGGGTGGTGATCCAAGGGGGGCTGCGCTGATAAACAATCAGCACAGACCCCCTCTCTCAGGAGAGCAGCCGATCGGCTCTCCACTGCTCGCGTCTGCAGACGCGGGTAAAGGAAAAGCCGATACACTGCTCTTCCTGTTTACATCATGATCAGCAGTGGTTGGTCACGTGGTAAAGAGCTTCCGATGGAAGCACTTTACAGACTGACCCACCACACCACTGATCGCCGCGATGCGGGCCCCCACGATTGCGGGTTAACCTGAGGGTGTCATATGGTGCCCAGTCAGGATAACGCAACACCTACCCGGATGTCATTTGTCTATACGCCATGTGGGAAGTGGTTAAATACGAAATTTATCACTAATAGCCATATTTTCAAGGAAATTCCAATAACTATAATTTAATAGTTATTTATTAGTTAGTTATTATTTCACATGTTCTTTCTTATTTGTGAATTTCCGAATTTAGAATTTTCTAAATTCGGAAATAAGAAAAAATATTTAAAATAATAACTAACTAGTAAATAACTATTACATTATAGGTATTGGAATTTCCTTTCAAATTTGGCTGTTAATGAACTTAAAACTGAAATCTATCACTAACAGCCATATTTTCAAGGAAATTCAACTTATAATTGAATAGTTATTTATTAGCTAGTTATTACTTCAAATGTTCTTTCTTATTTTCGAATTTTAGGATTTCCGAATTTTCGAATTTCAGATTTTCGGCTTTTCCGATTACCGAATTTCCGGTATTAAGATTTTCGGATTTGCAGGTTTTTGCATTAGCGAATTTTCGAATTCTAAAAAATTACAAATCGGAAAAATTCAGAAATTCATAAATTCGGATTAGTCCGAATTGCTGAATTTCGAAAAATTTGTTAAAAAAACGAATTCGGAACAAAATGAATCACACATGCCTACAGGGCAGCCCAGCAGCTCAATTACAATTCTCATGACCCAGCAAGCCAGTGGATTGTCCACTGGAAAGCTCTCCATCTCTGTTTTCGCCCCTAGATAATTATCCACCATGTGATGCAGACGCTGCCAATGGGATGTGGAAGCTGACAGCCCTTGGCAGTGAGCACTAAAAAATTGTGAAATGCATCACTTAGGCGGCTGCCTTCTCCACTCCTCTCTTGACCAACAGAAGCCTCAAAACTACGTTTTCCATGACACTGTAACCTACCAAAGTCGGGAAAAGCGTTAGATAAACTCCTCTTTAAGGTGTCCTCAAGAGATTTCATCTTCTGCACTCTCTGTAGGGATGGGATGAGCGCTGAGACTTTCCCATTGTAACGGTGGTCAAGGAGGGTTGCCAACCAATAGTGATCCTTCTCCTTTATGCCACGTATTATTGGGTCCTTTCACAGGCTATGAAGCATGAAGGAGCCCATGCACTGCAAATTTGCAGAGGCATGAGACACAGACTCCTCGGGGTTCACAGAGAATTACAGTATCTGGAACTGCCTCCTCCCAGCCACGTACAACTCCCAAGGGTTCTAGAGATGGAAAACCATCTCTTACTGTTTGATGTATGGCTTCCTCTGTTTCAATGCCTTCAAAATTGCCAGAAACCTCCTCCTCCTCCCTCTCCTCTTGTGTGTTCTGTGGCGTAGGAACAATGGTGTCTGCATAAAGTGGGCCTTGAGAGGTAAGGGTGTCCTCCTCTTCCTCCCGCTGCTCTGCCTCGAGTGTACTGTCCATAATGACACACAGAGTCTGCTCCAGCAGGAACACAACAGGGATTGTGTCACTGATGCATGCATTGTCACGCTCACCATCCTTGTGGCCTACTCAGATGGTGACAATACAATGCATGCATCCTTTTTGAGTAGCTATTGGCGTGGGGAAAATAAGCTGAACTAGCCTGTGCCTGTCGTTGCGCCATACACAGGTACTCGTTGACAGCCCTCTGCTGCATGTGCAGCCACCTGGCGGACATGTCACAAATCAGGCGGTTTACGGCAGGTGGAATTCCCACTTAATTTTAGCCAACCGAGCACTGGCTATGTGTGGCCTACAGACTCTTCTGACCTGCTTTAGCAGATATTTCAATCCTGGGTACCTATTTAAGAAACGCTGCATCACCAAATTGAGGACATGTGCCAGGCATGGACCACGTGTCAACTTTCCCTGTCTAAGGGTGAACAGGAGGTTTGTGCCATTATTGCAGACCACCATTCCTGGCTCCAGCTGGCATGGCATGAACCACCTCTGGGCCAGCCCCTGCAAAGCTGCAAGAGTCTCTGCTCCAGTGTGGTTCCTGTCCCCTAGACTCACCAGCTGAAGCACTGCATGACACCTTTTAGCCTGACTTATTGAATAGCCCCTGATTATGGCTTTCTGTGGGGGCTCTAACTTTCTTGAATAGACCCTTGAATGCTTTGGGGGTACTTGTGGTTCATAGGACAATTAAGCAGAGGAAGGCATAGGCTGCAGCATTGAGCCCTGTCCTGCATCCTACCAAGTGTAGTAAGAGTTCTCCAGTGTGCTGTGAATGAAATATATGGTCCCTGGCCATGCTTGCTGGACCATGTGTCAGCAGTTATGTGGACTTTGTGGCTGACTGCCTTGCCCAACGATGCCACAACATTGCCTACCACTCCACCCCCTTGGTGGGCGATGGTGGGGGGTAGCCATCACTCCCTCCCACGGGAGGCGGACGGGAAGACGGCGCTCAACCCCCCCGAGGGAGATGGATGGATGGGGATGCTGCGTTTAGAGGCCTCCTTACCTTAGGAGGCAGATGATGAGTCCCAGGATGAGTCCCAGGGTGAGCGGGGAGTGCATGATGTGGCTGCAGGTGAGCTGTCTCTGGAAGAAGGAGCTGAGTCTCGGCTGGAGAGGACCTCTGGCTGAGCTGTTCCATGACTCTTCCAAGCTCTGGGGCCATTGCTTCTCCTCACAGCCGAATAGGAAGTGGGTCCAAAGACTCCCTAGCCAATCGGGTCTCAAGACCTGCTTCCTAATCGACAAAGAGCAGAATCAGGAAGACAATAGCGAATATTAATTCGCTATTGTCACACAGCTGGGTGGGCTCAGGGCACAGTGGACTAATCAGGCTCTAATCATGTGCTTCAAAAAATAAAAAAAACCCATTGGAATCCATGCGTCCAGCACCCTGCATGTAGATTAGGGGCCAGGCTCATGGATTAAGGGGGCAGAGCCCTTGCGCCCCTAATGGATGGACTGCCACTGTGTCCTATCCCAGTAGGAGCCGCTTGAGTAATACACTGACAGTTTGCACTTCTTCACTGGCAGTCAGGTGCAAAGTATTTTCTGCAGCCAGGCACATACTAGGCTAGGCTGGATGTAGACAATCACCTATCTAAGGGACATTGTTTTTGTAGTTTTATTTGGAGTACTTGGATAGGTTAGGGGATTTGTAGTAGGATACTCTGGAACAAACTAGGTACAACTTGAGGACTTTAGAATTGAGTTGATCTAGAATTGAGTAGCTGGTGAAGTCCCTTGCTGGGAGTAGATGGCAGACTTCTCTTGTATAGCAATGTAGAAATCAATAGCATGAGCAAAGACTCTTGTAAAGCAGGACAGGTAGACAGAGCTCTTCAGGTACTAGCCAGTTACGGCACACACACTAATTACAAGCAAACAGAACACAGGTGAGGATGGTTACATTTAATAGCCATTCAAACCACTTTGTGTCAACTTGTGTGCATTGTCATCAGGCCAAAATCACCAGGGTATGTAAACTTTTGATCAGGGTCATTTGGGTAGTTTCTGTTGCCATTATGATTTAAAAAGAGTAAACACAGTTGATTGATAATAACCAGCTTCAGTCAAACACTAACCATAAGTGAAAAAAACATTTTTGTGTTATCATTCATATTCTCTGGAAAATAGCCAAGAAATCATAAATTCTGCCAGGGTATGTAAACTTATGAGCACAACTGTATATAGGGCAATAACAGCATCCTCGGGGCCTCTCCCCTGTAATTTGCTGGTACTGCTACACACTCATGCTTCCTTTTTGCCTAACTCCCACCCATGTTCTAGAACACTCTACTAGTTTCTAGTAGGTGGGAGGAGTCCAAGCAGTTTCAGCCTTAACTAGTAAATTACAGCATTCTGTTAAGTAGACCTGCTGAAGATAGATTTACCTCTAGCCCCACCATTATACTGTGACAGTGGTGAAACAGCGGTTTAAAGAAAGGAAGATGCCAACAGCGTCTGCCACGAGAAGCCGAATGAGGCTTGGCTGGTCCACACCCACAAGGGAAGGCTTCCTAGGAGAGGTAGACATAGTCCCTGCACTATCCCTATTCTTCTGGAGCCTTTCCCTGTCTCTAAGTGCTGTCCCTTCCAGATGGGGAACCTTTCCATACACTAGTCACTCGTATAAAGTGTGCCAAGCCCCGGGGCCGGAGTCATAAATAGACTCTGTCTGACCAAAGATGGCCACCAAGATATCACAGGGGACACTTGCACCCAGTCAGATAGCAGCCCCCTTGTGGATGAGGGAATCATAAAAGAACTAAGTTCCCTCAACTGCAATGCCGCTGCTCTCGAGAGTCGAGCTCCACCTACATTGGAGAACACAGATTGCACCTGTCTACACATACACTCTTAGAGACCAAGGATGTAGTTAGAAACTGCCAGGCAAAAACAGCATTGCACAAAATTAAGTTTAAATGTACTCAGTAGCTCACCAGAATTTTCAGCATCAGCTAATCTTTCAGCTTGTAAGTAGCGATTAAATACTTTGTCTAAAGTGCTTGTCGGAATATTTACTTCATACATTTTTTTTTGTGAATGAGTAAAAACCTTTGCTCATTCACGTAGCAGGCAGAAATCTGTAGGCTCCCTTATCTAAAGAGGTTTCCAGAGTCTGATAAGTCCCCTCCTGAAAACCCCCACATCCACAGGCCCAGGGATGTGGGAATGGGACCCTTGTCCTCATCAACATGGGAACATGACATCTGTGTCCATTAAGTGATCTTATGATGGAGGAAAAATATGGAGCTTAACAGACCCATGTGGGCAGGTGGATGTAAACTGACATGCATCCGTTTTCATCATCTGTATTCTCAGATCCGTCGTGTTTAGGTCCGAAAAAAATGATAAACATGCAAACTGTTCCTTTTTTTTCCAGACTTGGTGTAACGGACAAACATTTGTTTATATCTGCCTGCCCATAGATTAACATTAGCTTTCATCAGATCCATGGGCATCCGAAAGAAGAGGCAAATGCCCCCCCCCCCCCTGGAATTAGGGATCGGATCGGCACTTCTTGTTACATACAGCAGCAGCACCAGCAATTCACATGTAAGTCTGGGCACCTTCATTCCAGGACAATACAGTGTCCTGGAATGAAATAGAGGACACATGACACCCTACTAACTGATTTACGGAAGTTCGGCACTGGTTGCTAGGGCTGCCCTGCCTGGCATCTTGCAACCAGTGATGTCAGAATCAGAGTCTCAGTGAGGCAGAGTGGAGCGAGGCCTGCATCTAGTGCTGCACTCTGCGCCCGGAGATTGTCTCACTCTCTCCACCTACCTCCTCCTTCTCCGGCCGTGGAGCCCAGTGACTTGCAGGCAGCAGGGCAGGCAGGGACTGATTTTCTTCAGTCTCCACCCACCCACTCCTTCTCTGGTGCCCGCGGCCCCCACCCACTGCCCGGTATCATCGATTAGACTTGCTCAGAGATCCATCCGATTCCACGGCTACCAGTGCCTGCAGCGACAGTGCCCGACTTCTCCTCCTGCCCGACTGTTTTTGAGGGACCCTGGACCACCACCACTCACCACCACTCCGGTATATCATTATTAGAAGGTGAGGAAATGGAATAGGATGGATAACTGGAATAGAAGGTGACACAAGTCGGGCCGGGCACTGTGACTGGGGGACAGGACAGTAATACTTGAAACATCCATCTATTTTATTTTTTTATTTATTTATTTAAATATTTAATTATGATTATTTTTATTTAATGCGCTACTAAACATAGGAGGGTGCATTCACTATATCTGGTCTCCCACAGTACACAGAACATGGAAATGCAATTATTTTAGTAAATATAAGCTGCTAAATACTTTTTTTCATCAGTAGTATATAGCAGTCTTGTGACTTCTATCCGTGTCAGGCCGGGCACTGTGACTGGGGGACAAGACAGTAATACTGACAAGTGAAGTGGGGCCGAGAGTCTCTGACTGTCTCCTGTACTATGTCCAGTCTCTGACTGTCTCCTGTACCATGTCTGCAGTCTCTGACTGTGAAAATGTGATAATGACATTGTCGAAAAGGGGTGGACCATGGATGACCTTAAAATGATGCCCCCCCTGAAAAAATTTCTGTGGACACCCATGATCAGATCCACCTGAAAAAATGATGATCTGATCAGAATGACCATGCGAAAAGGGGTTTAAGGAAATATCTTAATTAGGTTTCAATTTTTATTAAAAAAAAAAAAAGCATAAGTTGCTGAGAGTTAGCAATGTCAGCTTCAGTAGTTTTACCATAAATGCTTCCTGTTAAAGCTCTTAAGACCTGCGCTATGAAATTGGGTCCATTTGGTCCTGGTAAAGAGATTGTTGATCCAGGGAATATCTGATCGCCTTAGAGGATCAGAAAGCATTTTTTTCCCCCGGTGAAGCTAATTGAACCATCCTTTAAGTTTTTTTCCCTTCTTTTATATCAGCTGTTGGTATAGGATTCTGTATATGGAAGTTTTCTATTTATTTAATTATTCATTCATTTTTTTTTTTTATTGGTTGGACTAGATGGACTAGATGTGTTTTTTTTAACCTAACTATGTAAAAAAAACCCGTTTGGCCTGTGATCATAATGAAGGTCATTCGGATGCGCATAAGTGACGTTCTTACAAACAGTTGACATTTCCCAATCATAACCATAATGTAAAGAGAAATGTCTCAATGAAGTTGAAGTTGCATCATAAAGCTTTTGAATATTTCCATTTCCATAATCGCAGTCATTTATTTTGAGCCTGTACTGTAATTAGGCACACAAAGGGTGAGGCAACTACGTAGAAGAACATGAGGTCTGCCTTTGGCAGGTCCCATGTACAGTATCTAACAAAAGTAAGTACACCCCTCACATTTTTGTAAATATTTTATTATATCTTTTCATGTGACAACACTGAAGAAATGTCACTTTGCTACAATGTAAAGAGTGTACAGCTTGTATAACAGTGTAAATGTGCCGTCCCCTCAAAATAACTCAACACACAGCCATTAAGGTCTAAACCACTGGCAACAAAAGTGAGTACACCCCTAAGTGAAAATGTCCAAATTGGGCCCAATTAGCCATGTTTCCTCCCTGGTGTCATGTGACTCATTAGTATTACAAGGTCTCAGGTGTGAATGGGGAGCAGGTGTGTTAAATTTGGTGTTATGACTCTCACTCTCTCATACTGGTCACTGGAAGTTCAACATGGCAACCTCATAGCAAAGAACTCTCTCAGGATCTGAAAAAAATAATTGTTGCTCTACATAAAGATGACCTAAGCTGTAAGAAAACTGAGCTGCAGCATGGTGGCCAAGACTGTACAGCAGTTTAACAGGACAGGCCTCGCCATGGTCGACCAAAGGACATGTTAAAAGGGTGGGGGGGTCAGCCTGTCAGTGCTCAGACCATACCCCGCACACTGCATCAAATTGGTGTGCATGGCTGTCATCCCAGAAGCCTCTTCTAAAGACAATGCACAAGAAAACCTGCAAACAGTTTGCTGAAGGCAAGCAGACTAAGGACGTGGATTACTGGAACCATGTCCCATGGTCTGATGAGATAAAGCTAAACGTATTTGTTTCAGATGGTGTCAAGCGTCTGTGGGAGCAACCAGGTGAGGAGTACAAAGACAAGTGTGTCTTGCCTACAGTCAAGCATGGTGGTGGGAGTGTCATGGTCTGGGGCTGCATGAGTTCTGCCGGCACTGAGGAGCTACAATTCATTGAGCGAACCATGAATGCCAACATGTACTGTGACATACTGAAGCAGAGCATGATCCCCTCCCTTCGGAGACTGGGCTGCAGGGCAGTATTCCAATGTGATAATGACCCCAAACACACCTCCAAGATGATCACTGCCTTGCTAAAGTAGCTGAGGGTGAAGGTGATGGACTGGTCCAGCATGTCTCCAGACCTAAACCCTATTGAGCACCTGTGGAACAGTTTAGACATTAATGGCTGTGTGTTGAGTTATTTTGAGGGGACAGCAAATTTACGCTGTTATACAAGCTGTACACTCACTACTTTACATTGTAGCAAAGTGTCATTTCTTCAGTGTTGTCACATGAAAAGATAGAATAAAATATTTACAAAAATGTGAGGGTGTACTTACTTTTGTGAAATACTGTATCTGTGTATATCACTCTCTGGAGGTGTGGTTGCATCATTAGTGAGACGGTATTTGTTCTCAGAGTATTTACAAAAATAACACTTCAGGAACAATAGATGAGACAAGAAGCAAAAGGAAACAAAAAATAAGACAGTTTATTTACAGCAGTGGCCAAAAGTTTTGAGAATGACACAAATATTAATTTTCACAAAGTCTGCTGCCTCAGTTTTTATGATGGCAATTTGCATATACTCCAGAATGTTATAAAGAGGGATCAGATGAATTGTAATGGATTGCAAAGTCCCTCTTTGCTATGAAAATGAACTTAATCCCATAAAAAACATTTCCACTGCGTCTGTGAAAAAGGCTTCAGGGCACCCAAGAAAGTCCAGCAAGCACCAGGACCATCTCCTAAAGTTGATTCAGCTGCGGGATCGGGGCGCCACCAGTGCAGAGCTCAGGAATGGCAGCAGGCAGATGTGAGGACATCGGCACGCACAGTGAGGAGAAGACTTTGGCGGATGGCCTGGTGTCAAGAAGGGCAGCAAAAAAGCCACTTCTCTCCAGAAAAAACATCAGGGACAGACTGATATTCTGCAAAAAAGACAGGAATTGGACTGCTGAGGACTGCAGTAAAGTAATTTTCTCTGAAGAGTCAGCCTTTCTGATTGTTTGGGGCATCCGGAAAACCTTGTTCGGAGAAGAAAAGGTGAGCGCTACCACCAGTCCTGTGTCATGCCAACAGTAAAACATTCTGAGACCATTCATGCATGGGGTTGCTTCTCAGCAAAGGGAGTGAGCTCATGCTCAATTCAATTTTGCCTAAGAACACAGCCATGAATAAGGAATGGTACAATTATATCCTCAGAGAGCAATTTATCCCAACCATCCGAGAACAGTTTGGTGATGAACAATGCCTTTTCCAGCATGATGGAGCACCTTTCCATAAGGCAAAAGTGATAACTAAATGGCTTGGGGAACAAAACATCAAACTTTTTGGTCCATGGCCAGGAAACTCCCCAGACCTTAATCCCATTGAGAACTTGTGGTCAATCCTCAAGAGGCGGGTGAACAAAAAAACCCCCACAAATTCTGACAAACTCCAAGCATTGATTATGCAAGAATGGGCTGCCATCAGTCAGGATGTGGCCCAGAAGTTGATTGACAACATGCCAGGGGGAATTGCAGAGGTCTTGAAAAAGAAGGGTCAACACAGCAAATATTGGCTCCTTACATAAAGGTAATGTAATTGTCAATAAAGGCCTTTGGCACTTATGAAATGCTTGTAATTATACTTCAGTATACGATAGTAACATCTGACAAAAAGATCTAAAAACACTGAGGCAGCAGACTTTGTGAAAATTAAAGCCGTTTTATACTCATCTTGTGAAAAAAAACAAAAACAAAAGCTGTAAGGCAAAGGCATAATGAGCTAGTATAGTAGCATACTAGCTCATTATGAAATACTTACCTTAGAATGAAGATCCGACCGGGCGGCTCTGTACTCACAGAGGGAGCTTACATCATCCCTCTGGGCTTACTTCTGGGTTCGCAGCTCCGGCGCTGGGAGTGGCCGGAGCCACGAGATGTCACTCCCGCGCTCATGAGCGCGGGAACTCTTTTTTCCGGCAGACTTTCCAGCAAGGTCCGGCGCTATGCGCCGGGCCTTTGCCGGGACATCACGGCGCATACACCGGGACATCACGGCGCATGCGCCGTGATGTCAGCACCTCCTTTCAGGGAGAATATGTCCTAAACCGTACAGGTTTAGGAGATATTGATTTTACCTACAGGTAAGCCTTATTATAGGCTTACCTGTAGGTAAAAGTTATAAAAATGGGTATACAACCGCTTTAATATTTGTGTCATTCTTAAAACGTTTGGCCATGGTTGTACTCATTTCACTGCAATGTACCTGTGATGGTCTAACTCAGTGGTCTCCAAACTGTGGCCTGGGGCCGGATGTGGCCCTTTGCTTGCTTTTATCCGGCCTCTGGGGCAATATTTCATCCTCTGACACTAACAATAGGGCATAATTCCCCCACTGACACCAATGATGGAGCACAAATCCTCCCAATGACACCAACAATGTGGCAAAGTTCCTCCCAATGACACCAATGATGTGGCAAAGTTCCTCCCAATGACACACACGATGGGGCACAGTTCCTACCAGTGACACCCAATGATGGCGCAGGATTCTTTCTACCCAATGACACCAACGATGGGGCACAATTCCTCTCACTGACATCAAAAAAGGAGCATTGCTTACTCCCACCAATGCAGGGACATTTTCTACTTCACATTTCAGGCCCCCTAAAGTTTGAAGGACAGTAAACTGGCCCTTTATTTAGAAAGTTTTTTTTTTTTGAAAAGTTGTGTTTATTGAAGGTTTTTCCAATTGTTTACAAAACAAAGCCTATTGGGCATACCCAGGCTTATAGTAAAAACAACACAAAAAAGTAACATTGAACATAAGGCTCAATAACAATGTTCCTAAAAGTGCTCGTAGCTACCCGACGCCCGGCCCAGGAGGCCTCACCAACCCACAGGATATAATCAGGGGTATCATGGAAACCATGCTATTCAATTGTCACACAGATATAATGGGGAGGCACACTCATGAGGAATATGCACCGTCTAGATGAGTGACTCTAAACAAACCTGTCCTGGCCCTTACTGAGAAGCATTAGTAGAGTCTGATTCCAGCCAAATATGCCATACTTTATCAAACTTAGCTGGACATCCCCTAGCGGCATATGTGGCTTTATATAGAGGAACCACCGAGTTCACCAACACCTTCCAAGAATCAAGCGTGGGGGCCAACGCCTGTTTCCAGCGCAGGAGAATAGCCTTCCTGGCATAAAACAGGAGCAGGCCCAGGAGGGTTCTGATCGCCCGGCGATGGGCCAGGTCCCCCACTAGTCCCAGCAGGCAAATTTCCACCTTCGAGGGAATATGGATAGTGGTGAGCGCTTCAATAAAGACCAAAATCCTACTCCAGAAGTCTCTGATTGTAGGGCATAACCAAAACATGTGAATAAAATCAGCTCCAGCAATTCCACATTTCCAACACACTATGTTTGAATCAGGGTAAATTTTGGATAGTTTATGTGGAGTCATATAAGCACAGTGCAGTATTTTGTACTGAATTAGTCTGTCCCTGGCTGAAACCAGGAATGTAAACGGGTACTCCCACATGTCTTCCCAGTCCTCCGCCTCCAGCTCAGAACATACATTTTTCCATTTGTTAAATAATCCCTCCAATCCAAAGTGGACCGAGGGCTGAAGAGCTCTGTAAATTGAGGAGGTAGGTTTCACCAAAGAGATCTCTCGGAGGGAGGACTCCAAGGACGAGCAGAGCAGAGACGGAGGACCGGGACCGAACTGCGTATTGAAGGCATGGCGGATCTGTAGGTATCTAAAAAAGTGCTGATTAAGGAGCCCAAAGCGTTCCTTGAAGGAGTCGAAGGAGGGAAAGTGACCAGCCACCAATAGATGCTCCAGTCTCTTCACCCCCCTCGCTGCCCAGAATCCCGGCTCCGGGACCGTTAGGAACTGAGGGAGTTGAGGATTAAACCAAAGCGGCACCTCCGGGGACCACGTCTGGGAGTCAGGGTGTTTACATACCAGAAGCTGCCATACTCTAATTACTATTTTCATCGACTTCGTAAAGGGGAATTGTGCCCTGACGCCTCTGTACAGGCTGTTTCTCAGCGACTCATAGGACCCTATGATAGCCGCCTCCAAAACTACAGCAGCGTTGGAATCATCCGACACCACCCAATTATGCGCGTGATTAAGTAGAGCCGCAAAGTAATATTTTTGGAGATCAGGACACGCCAGGCCACCCTCCAACCAAGGGCGTTTAAGAATGGCTTTATTTAGTCGAGGAGGTCTGGCCCTCCATATGAAGGGGAGAATAAGTGAGTCAAATTGATGGAAAAAGGACTTGGGGATCCACACTGGGGCATGTCTTAGAGCATATAGAAATATTGGTAGTATCTTCATTTTAATCAAATTAATTCTCCCTATGAGGGAGAGGGGAAGATTTTCCCAGGCACTAAGCCTCTGTTTAAGTTGCGCGAGCAGGAGATGGAGATTAAGTGCTATAAAATCTGCCACTCTGGGAGAGACAGTGATGCCCAGGTATCGAATAGAGGACACCCACTGAAGGGGGACCGAGGGAACCGCCTGCCCCAGAGTCTGCTTGTCTATGGGCATGATCTGAGATTTACTCCAGTTCATTTTTAAGCCAGACTGTGTCGAGAATTGGGAGATAATTTCCAACGCTGCCTTCAGGGAGGGCCCAGAGTCACCGAGGAACAATAAAAGGTCATCAGCATACAGAGCTAACTTTTCGGTTATTGAACCTACCCTGATACCCTTCACCGCCTCTGAGTTCCGCAGGGCCACGGCCAAGGGTTCCATGGCCAAAGCGAATAAGAACGGAGACAGTGGGCATCCCTGTCTGGTACCCCTCTCAATCGAGAAGGGAGCAGACAGAACGCCTCCCAATTTAATTTGAGCCTTCGGAGACCTGTAGAGGACACTCACCCACTTACAGAAAACCGGGCCAAAACCAAACGCCTGCAAGACCGCCTGCATGAAATCCCACGTCACCGTATCGAAAGCCTTTTCTATGTCAAAGGCAACCAACACCCGTGACTGGGAAGGAGAGGAAGGGGGGAGCTGAAGATGAGTAAATACTCTTCTTAAATTAATGTCAGTTGATTTCCAACCCCACGACCGCCCGTAATAGTAAATCTGGTCTGGCCAAAATACGGGCCATTTAGTTGACTGTAATTAAATTCTTCTCATAAATGAGTAGAAGTC
>BLSH010028355.1:816585-827772 GCA_018402905.1 Glandirana rugosa | reverse complement strand
GGTGTATGTGTGTGTGTGTAAAATTTCATATTAAAGTGAAAAGACCAGACTTTGAACTCAGGCAGAGGCATGATGGGACTTGTAGTTTTGCAACAGCTGGAGGGCCACCAGTTTGACACCCCTGCTCTAGAGGTTGCTAGGGGTTCATTGAGCAATGAGCAATTTCTGCCTCAGATAAATTCCCAATGACATCATTGCTTTTTTTAGCTATCTGTAAGAAGATAATTCTTTCCAATGACCACAAGTGTAAGGAGTATTCTTCCCACTGACCATCACACTAATGTATCCTGAGTTGTAGATTTATCATTTTTAGCAGGGGTTCCCAGAGACTGGAGAATTATTTCAAGTGTTCTTCTGTGTTGAAAAGGTTGAGAGAGTGTATTTTCTCAAGTTTCAGACCAGAAAAGTGAAATTATACTTTAAAATGTGTGTGTGTGTATGTGGGGGGGCTTTAATATAAAAAGAAAAATACATTTTTTTAATGGATAGAATCCAAATTGGATTTTTTTTCCAACATGCAATATAATGGGGCAAATCGAAATTCTTCTTGTCCACAGAGCCAATAAATAACTTAGAAAATGCAAAATCTGTCATGAAATGATCACTGCATATATAATGCTCTGCAGTCATCTGTGAAACCCACATATTCAATCTTTCATATCGGGAGTATTGTGTTTGAATTACTATTTTAATTGTGCTAATTTGTCATTCTGTGTTACAAGGTGACAAGGACAAGTTTTTATACAATATTCACAGGGAAAAATAATTCAGGGCAGATAATTAACTGAGATCTCTATGCCAATGGTAATTGAATTTTGAAAGCATCAATATTAATCTTTAACAAGCAGAATAAATGAAGTGCAGTCAATCTATAGAAGAAAAAGAAGCAGAGGGAGGAATAAAAAGATGGGGGGGGGAGGAAAGGGAGAGGAGAGACCCCAGAGGTCCGTGCCGACCGTGGCAGGAGAAATGGCGCGGATAACCAAAGCTCCAGAAAGCACACAGTCGATTGAGAGGGTGGGAAGTGATCGAGCCAAGGCTGCCAGGTACGTAAACATTTGTCATGGGTATAATAAATAATACGTATTAGTCCTGCGGTCAGTAATCTGTTTTGCACAGAATGCACCTAAATATGTGAAAAAGCTCACGTTTTTCTGCTGATCGGTATCATGTCATTTATCTCTTTAGTAACATCACACCATTGTGAAATATTCTTACTGTGTAATTTTATTTTGCTTTCTTAGGTCAAATATTGCAGTTGAAATCCCTGATACATTTTCACCTATAGTAGTAACCAGATGCAACAGTAAGCTACTTATTTTCCTTTTGCTTTCTCTATTTATTATGCTGTCCAGGATATTTTTGCTGTGACGGAGCTGTTATGAAGGATCGATTTGTATTATCAAATCAATTTCTTGACTAAGGAAAACATTTTTTTGCTCCCTACGAACCAAAGCCTTGTTCTGGATTAGCGACACTAAGGGGTTGATTTACTAAAGCTTGAAAGTGCAAAATTTGGTGCAGCTCCACACAGAAACCAATCAGCTTCAAGGTTTTGTTGTCAAAGCTTGATTGAACAAGCTGAGGTTAGAAGCTGATTGGCTAACATGCAAAGCTGCACCAGTTTTTGCACTCTCCAGCTTTAGTAAATCAACCCCTAAATGCACTGACACAAATAGGGGTTGATTTACTAAAGCTGAAAAGTGCAAAATCTGGTGCAGCTCTGCAAAGAAACCAATCAGCTTCCAGGATTTGTTATCAAAGCTTGATTGAACAAGCTGAAGTTAGAAGCTGATTGGCTACCATGTGCAGCTGCACCAGATTTTGCACTCTCCAGTGTTAGTAGATCAACCCCATAGTGTTTATAGAGTACAGTGAAGTCTAATATGGCTACTTTTTCTAGCAAAAATTGCACCCTTGAAAATTGGTATAACTCAACAAGGCTTTGAGGCGCTTACCCCCTTCCATACCCTTCCCCACTTGGTTTCCCCTCTCAAGAATAGTTATATACTCTGAACTGCTGAGGTTCCTCCTACATCTGGTTCCACAATTAAGACATTGCATTGATTACTTAGTCCTTTATTGTGACACTCTGTAATACTGATATCTCGAAGGAGATACAGTATATGCAGTGTTTTGTATAACCTCAAATGTTCAATTAAGAAAGACTGAACAAGAAAATGATTGTCTAGTAGTAGATAAAGATACACATTTCCAATGGTGCACTTCTTGGTCATTAGGTCCCACAGTTTATTAGGCCATATTGTGTTGGCCAGATACAGATATGTTAAGAGATTGAAGTTCAAAAACAAAGTTTGTAGAAACTTCAGAAAGTAATTTGTTCAACTCTATTGCTCTTGTAAGCTATGTGATCTCTTTTCAGGCTCAGCTTTTACCCCCAAGCCAAAATGTCAGATGGGAATGGGATCTCCTTTCCCAAGTGGATATTTTTTCAATTATGTTTGGAATCCTGTCTACTGCAATATGACCATCTACAGAACTGGAGAAGACTTTATGAAATGTCTGCAAGGGAAGAACCTTTTCCTCATAGGAGATTCTACTTTACGACAGTTCATCATGCACTTTACTGAAGGCATCAAAAGTAAGATTCATATGAGCAAAATAGTTTTGCTCAGTTTCAACAAGGGTGCCATGTTATAACAACTACTTTTCCACGGATGGTTCTTATTGACATGTTCTCAACATGTTAGCTTTAGAATTTTCCTGACTTATGAGGATAGCATAGTACTGCTTATAAAGCTAATTCCATGGTAAGGTGATAATCCTGCTTACTTGGCTAACTGTCAACTAATTATAAGTTTGAGGACCCCTAACCATTTTATCTATATGAGCTTGCTGGACATCCCACTTCAAAACCATGGGCAATAATATGGGATTACCCCCCCCCCTTTCAATCCACATATTTGGGTTTAATAAAGAGTTAGGCTTTATTACATAAAAGTTTCCATATTTAACCTTTCATATCTGTTGGTTTTGTACAATCATTTTAGTCAACTCAAGAGTATAATAATAAATGGAATTGACTTAGCTTGGTTTAAAGAGTTATTGCAGATGATAAAAGTAGATAAATACAGCATGTTCAGTCCAGGGTCACAACTTCTTCATTTGAAGTTCCTGGAGGCGATTCATACTTCTGAATCCAACTCAACTAGCCCTTGGTCTTCCACTTACATATAAAGTAGGGCAAAAACGAGTTAAAATTGGTTTGAGCCACACCATAGAATAGAAAGGTAAGAGGTTCCCAACTTCCCACAGAATAGTGGGACCAGATGTCTCATTATACATTAGACATGTTGTATATAAAAGTGATTACTTATTAGGCTTGTGCAATTCATTAGTTCCGAATTCATTTTTTAACAAATTTTTCGAAATTCAGCAATTCTGACTTTTCGAATTTCTGAATTTTACCGAATTTTTGTTTTTCCGATATAGTAAATTCGGTAATCGGAAAATAGGAAAATCCGAATTGCGGTAATTTGGAAATTCAGCAATGGGAAAAGCCAAAAATCCAAAATTCGGAAATCCGAAATACAAAAATGTGAAAATCGGAAATAATAACTAATTAATAATAACGTAACTATACTTAACTACTTAAATAACTATTAAATTATAGGTATTGGAATTTCATTGAAAATTTGGTTGTTAGTGATAAATTTCAGATTTAAGTTCACTAACAGCCGAATTTGAAAGGAAATTCCAATACCTATAATTTAATAGTTACTTATTAGTTAGCCATTATTTCAAATGTTCTTTCTTATTTTCCAATTTCTGACTTTCGAATTACTTAATTTTCTGTATTTTTACTTCTGAATTTCTGAAATTCCGAATGTTCACATTTTGGCATTTTCGAATTCCGAATTGCAGAACTTCTGAATTTTTGTTTTCCGAATTTTCGAATTTCCGATTTCCAAATTTTTCTAATTTCCGAATTCATGAATTTCATGAAAAAAAAAATGAATGGAACGAAAACGAACAAATTTTGCGGCCGTGCATAAGTCTATTACTTATACACTAACATAATTGATAAGATAAAACTATAACTAAGTTTCTTGTAAATCAATAACTATTAAAAACCCACACTACATTGGGCGTTCTACAAGATTTTGGAATGTGGTTGTTTGATTCTGTGGCCATTAAGCAAAAAAAATAAAAATTGTAAGTTGCTGATGTTGAATAAAACATATTGGTTCAAAATGTGCATTTTAAGGGTTGAGGTCAAGGATCAGTGCAGGTCACTCAAGTATGAAACTAATCAAATTATGCCTTTCGCTGGCATAGGCACAGAAATGTTAGAATAAAAAAGGAACTTTCCTAAACTGTGATCACAAGGTTGTAAGCACACAATTATCTGAAACGTCTACAATGCTCTGTATCTTCTAAAAACACCTGAATTTTGTCATATTGAGGGTAGTCCATACTGTATACTCTTAGCCATATAGTGTACACATTGTACTTTCAATTATTGGTTTTCCAAGAATGAGGATTGGAAAATGGGACTTTGACTAAGAAACAGTGGTGGTTGGTGAAGTTTTAGGATGGGGGGGTGCTAGGCCCCGCCCTTCCCTTTTGATCCCTCCTACTTCTCATACGGCCCACCCCTTATAGAATCCACCCACTCCGTCCCCTGTATTCCACATATTGTGTCAGGAGTATACAGCTCAGCATCACAGGTGGGGTATATATCAGCCAGTAACAGAGTATGCAGCATGTACACAGGTATTGCAGCCCAGTGTACAGGTATTGAGCCAGCCAGTACACAAGTATTGCAGCCCAGTACACAGGTATTGCAGCCCAATACACAGGTATTGCAGCCAGCCAGTACACAGGTATTGCAGACCAGTACACAGGTATTGCAGCCAGCCAGTACAGAGGTATTTCAGCCCAGTGCACAGGTATTGCAGCCAGCCAGTACACAGGTATTGCAGCCCAGTACACATGCATGGCAGCCAGCCAGTACACAGGTATTGCAGCCAGCCAGTAAGCAGGTATTGCAGCCAGCTGGTACACAGGTATTGCTGCCAGCCAGCAAGGGGAGGAGGGGAAGCACTTAAGGGAATCCTGACGCGTCCATCCCATACCTTAGATCTGTTGGTATCAAGCAAAGCTTGCAGACATTCTGGGGCTGTCTCCTGCCCCCTGCTGATTCTCATAGCCTATGTTCAGTGTTTGTCTGTAATATGGGGGGCTTACCAGGTCCACAAAAGAGTTTGTGAACATTACCAAGCATTCCTGCAGGCATTACAAACTTGCCACTGTTTGTATCTGTTGTCCTGAATGGTCAAGGTGTGATGCCAGGTTAAACCTCTAGGTAGTGCTGTTAAAGTGCTAAAGTTCTACTGCAGGCAGGGAACAAAGTCTATTTTAGTCCAGCATCCAATTAAAGAGAGAAAACAACTCTGAAACTGTATTGCTCTTAATTAACACTTGTTCTTGCCTCCAACAGTTGTACAATATTTTCGTTACCATCACAGTGGATGGACTGCTTGGGCAATGACCCTGGAAGCCCTAAATATGGGCAAGGACCTATACGTCTCCTATAAAAGACATGGCTTTCCCCTGGAGCATGACACTTTCTACTACTTCAAGGAGGACATGTATACGAGTCGTCAGATCGATCAGCGTGCTGGAGGGAAGAACACCATTTTTGTTATAACCATGGGACAACACTTCAGACAGTTTCCTCTGAAACTTTTCATCAGACGGGCACTCAACATCCGCCGAGCAATAGAACGCCTTTACCTTCGCAGTCCAGACACCAAGGTTATCATTAAATCAGAAAACACCAGGGAACTGTATGCTCCGGTTGAAAGACAGGGAGACTTCCATGGTTATACCCAGTATCTTGTGCTGAGAGAAGTTTTCAAGGACCTTAATGTGGGCTTTGTGGATGCCTGGGACATGACGGAGGCATCTGCTACAGCGACTGTTCATCCTCCAGGGATAACTTTTGACAGTATTTTGAGCCTGACATTTAGTTTTGCTTGTTAATTTTAAAAGATTGTTATGAAGAAACAAGTGCTAAAAGTCCCAAACATAGGCGTGTGCATGGGGTGTGCCTGGGCATACCTTAATCACCTCATGCGGTGCAGATTTCCCTTGCTGCTTGGGCCCTCTGTACCCCCTCATCCCCACAGCACTGCCAGCTTGCCTCCTCTCCCACCGGCTGCTGCTGCGGGCACATAGGGGGATGTTTAAGAATGGAGGGTGGAGGGAAGGGTCCGGTAAATATATAATTTACCAGCCCCTTCCTTTTCTGAATGAACACAGTGAGTGATCGGTACCAATCACTCACCCTGTTCACTCTGACTGAATCATAGTAAGCTGTGTTTACTATGCTTTAATTTGTTAATGAACAGGAAACCGCTCAGCACTCCACATTCATTCACTGTCCAGTGCAGCTGAGGCTGCAGAGAAAGGGACTGGGGAATCTATGTCCTCAGTCCCTTTCCCTGTCCCAAAAGTAAGACATCAGGGGACTGTTTAGACCCCTGATATTTCACCAAAGCCCACAACAGGACTCCTAAAAATTGACACTGACACTGTCCACTGTCCTGCTGACACCAGCCTTTGCCCTACTGACACGTCCATTGCTCTACTGATACCATCCACTGTGTGTTTGAACTTTGGGGTGCACACCCTAATGCAATAGACTGGGCATACCTGTGGTCACAAATATTTCCTCTGTGAAAAGTTCTTGGGATTTGGGTAGATGTCCATATGGTAAATACATAGCAAGGGCATAAATATATGCCCCAGGTCCTTCTAGTTACAAGGACCATGGCCTTTTACTTGGCTCCTCCACATTGCTGGAGGCCTACTGGTTACCAGTAAGCTCATGTGCTTATGTTTCCTTATACAGTGCTCACCTATTGGCATATTACCTGAACTGTGTCTACCATAACTGGTTTGTGTTTAGGCCAAGTCTCTTGGTGACGTGGCTACCAGAAGGTGTGTTACTGGCCAGATCAAGTGAAAACAGAGGAAAAAAGCCTAAAAAACGAATGCAGCCACCACATCTAATAACTCGATAATCTGCAATATATTACATTTTTGGTTTTGGATTTTAATACTGCTTTAGGAGGATGGTAGTTTAGCCACTTGACGACCGCCCACAGTATATATACGTCATGACTTAGACGTTAAATACCGTTGTTATGGCAGCAGCTAGCTACCATCACCTCTGTACCTTTTTATTCTATGGGAGATTCCGCATCAGATAAAAGTGATCCCAGGCTGCGGGATCGCTTTTAGAGGCAGCTGGAGAGGTGCCAGACTGCAACACTACACACTGCTGTCACTTGCTAGAGAATGATAAGCATGCACAGGCAGACCAGCCAGCATGAATCGTGGTGACAGAGAAAGGATTTCACCCAGCAGAAGAGAAGAGAAGCCAATAAACTTCAACTGATTTCCACTCTTGCTTGCTAGCAACGTAGTAATGGGTTGTCGGGACATTCTGTATTGATGTCTTGATTACCGATGTCTTTCCCGGTAATCAGTGAAGTAAAATGACGCATTGAAACGACATGTCATCTCAGTCCCCTCTAGTATATGGCTGCACTGTGTGTCCCAAAAAATATCTGCTGGGGCAGGAGACTAAAGCCAGAATCGATCCATGTATGGGCAGGCTGATTGTACCCAAGTTGATCGATTGATCAGGTTTTTTTACATGCAATTAGTGTCAGTGGATATAGCCACTAACAGTAATCATTGTGTTCTGCCAACCACCTCCCTCCCCCTGCTGGCAGAATACAATAGCTCTGCTGGAGGCATTCCCCCATCAACACTGACTATGTTGATGGGGGAATTGAGTGATTTTCTTTCCTTCCACCAAAATCGAGGAACAGAAAGCTAAGACTTCATATCATCTGCTTGGAACTCTGCCTGGTATGGGTTCCATGTCATCACCAAGAGGGAACACACACACACCATGTTTTGTATATCTTCACGTGGACTTTTTCAAGCTGCCGCAGCGTTATTTTAGGCTGAGGGTGTCATCTTGATTACAATTTCTTGTTATTTTTTGCTGTTGACTTGGTTTGGGATACTTGCATGTACACACATTAACTTATAACATATAACTATGTGGAGTTTTTTTATTTTTATTTTTAGTGCTACCCCCGCAGGGCTGCTTGATAATTTGGATTTAATGTTCTGTGCCTCAACTCCAAGAACATCCTCAGCCCCTTTGACACACCTGCTTGATTGAAAGGTTCTGAAAGCACTTATAAGAGCAAAAGTATAGATACCTTTAACTTGCCTGTGAATTAACACCGGGAAAAATCAAAGATGGTAAATAAGCGCAGTGTATTGGTACAGATTACAATACATGGTGGTTTGAGCATAAATGAGCAAAAAGAAGGTAGGTTCAGGCATTGTCTTCTAGACAGTATAATCACTGTGCTAAATTAGCTTAGAATAGAGTTCTGTACCACTAGACTGGGATGCGTTAATGAATCTGCAAAGTCAGCAATAAACAGTTCATATAAGCATTTACTGCAATGTGAATAATAATACTATAACTAGTCTAGAGTGCACTCTAAAAAAATGGCTAGGATATGGCGCAATGTCCCCTGAGAGGTAACTCCAAACATAAGCAATAGGTAAAGATTTTTGCATAGCAGCTGTAAAGGGACAGTCTTTAGTCCTAGTTCTTCAGCCAGCTAGCGTTGGAGCCCAGTTGTAGAGTTGGTGCGCATGAGTACAGTCACACATGCAGGCAACAAATATGGCTACTAGATGGATGTATGTTCAGTTCCCAAAGGGCTCCGTCTCTTTCTCTAGCAGCAGATAGTAAATCCAGTTCCAGGGATATTGCAACTCACCATCATGTCACACACAGCAATCAATCCACTCTCTGCTTTGCATCCAGGTGACTCTGCACTCAGCATTTCGTATTCCACTCAAACCACTGATGTGCAGCAGTGATGGTGCATACTGGACAGTGATGTGCACTATCCGATCCCCCCCCCCCCCTCACGGCAAGAGGACGCTGTATCCTATACAGCCTGAGAAATTGCAGCTCTTTCTTCTCTTTCTGATAATCTACCTCTGGGAAATGCAGTTCAAAAGCTCTTGATTAGTCTCTCTCTCCTCTGGACTACATTTCCCACAGTCCAGTGCTACCTGGCTCAGTCTGTTGAACTTGTCCTGCTTAGCATCTCCCTCCTCTTGCTGATATAACTGTTAACCTGTTCAGCATAGCATACCAGCAACTACTGAGAACAGCTGCAGACAGTGTTTCTCTTACTCTCCATTCCCAGCCAAGCACTTGGCTACATATTGATACTTACACTTCTAGCGTTTGAAAAGGAGAATTTGCCGTTTATCCAACAGGGTGGATGAGTGACACCTAAAGTGTTGTGGAATTTCACATATTTTAGCAGAGTCACATGCAGTCAAAAAAGGCCAGAGCAAACTTCTTTAGAAAATACTTTTTTATGTATTGTCTGAACTTGCATATTGTTTGTTTTTCTCTCTCTTGTTTTGCTACTGTAATGCAGCTTTTTTATTGTTACCTTTGAAAGAGTACTAAGCGAACTTTTGAAGAAATTAAAGGGTGTTTTACATATTTGTCTTGGGTTGTTAATTGCTCTCTCTTCACTTGGTAGGTTTGGATGACCAACTGCTTGTTATGTTATGTCAGGAAAACCTAGGTGTTGTTTTTGCCCCTTAAGACTTTAAGAATTCTACAAAAGGCCTTTGAAGTAGGGTAAAAGATGTCTGCATACCTCAAGGCAGCTGGGAAGGGAGCAGACTAATGTACAGTTGTGCTCAAAAGTTGGCATACCCTGGCAGAAATTGAGACATTTTGGCATTGATATTGAAAATATGACTCAGCATGCCAAAAAACTGTCAGTGATCATATTAAGCTATTTATTATCACATAGTAGTTTGGCTTCTTTTTAAATCAATCATAATAATAGAAATCACCCTAGTGGCCGTGATCAAATGTTTACATACCCTGGAATGTTTGGCAATGGTACAGACACACAAGGTGACACACAGGTAAAAATGGCAATTAAAGTTTAATGTGCCTTTAAAAATGCAATTGAATATTGAAATTAGTGTTTGTACATAAGTAGTCAATGAGTTTGTTAGCTCTCACATTGATGCAATGAGCAGGCTAGATACTGAGCCATGGGGAGCAGAAAAGAACTGTCAAAAGACCTGAGGTTTTCTTCTAAGATTGCCCTGTATTTGGCCCCATCTATCTTCCCATCAACTCTGACCAGCTTCCCTGTCCCTGCTGAAGAGAAGCATCTGCAAACATGATGCTGTCACCAGCATGTTTCACAGTGGGGATGGTGTGTTCAGGGCAGGGCAGCCATCAGAAATTTTGGGGCCCCTTACACAGCTTTAGGCCTGGGCCCCCCTGGGCCTGACCACCAACATTCCCCAGGGCCTGCCCACTGGCTGTCCCACCGAATCCGCTCACTGGCCATCCCACATGGGCCCATCCCATGTCATCCTCCTTCTCCATCCCATGTCATCCTCTGCGTGCAATCCCATCTCCTCCATCCCATGTACTCCTACTCCAGTCCCATCTCCTTCATCCCATGTCCTCCATCCTATTCCTCTTCCCATCCCATCTCCTCCAGTCCCATCTCCTCCAGTCCCATCTAATCCATCCCACATCCTCCTTCTCCTCCTGCAGTCCCATCTTCTCCAACCTACATCCTCATCTTCCTCCTCATCCTCCTCAATTCCCATCTCCTCCATCCCATGTCCTCCTCCACCCTACCTGCTCTACCCTAACCTCCTCCTCCTCCTGTACCCTACCTACTCTACCCTGACCTCCTCCTCCTCCTGTACCCTACCTACTCTACCCTGACTTCCTCGTCCTCCTGTACCCTACCTCCTGTACCCTGACCTCCTCCTCCTGTACCCTACCTATTTTACCCTGACCTCCTCCTCCTGTACCCTACCGACTCTACCCTGACCTCCTCCTCCTCTTGTACCCTACCTCCTGTGAACTGACCTCCTCCTCCTGTACCCTACCGACTCTACCCTGACCTCCTCCTCCTCTTGTACTATACCTCCTGTGAACTGACCTCCTCCTCCTGTACCCTACCTCCTCTACCCTTAACTCCTCCTACTCCTCCTTCTACTCCTACATCCAACCTCTTCTACCCTGACGTCCTCCTCTTCCTCCTACACCCTACC
>BLSH010028355.1:798620-809821 GCA_018402905.1 Glandirana rugosa | reverse complement strand
GTTCGTTGTCCGTGCGATCGTTCGGGTTGCGTCCGGACCCGGACCCGGACTTTGTCCCGAAGTTCGGACGGACCAGCAGAACCCGAACTTCCAGGTGTTCGCTCAACTCTAACCTTAATATTATCGAGCCAGTCTGGGGAGATCTTAAACGCCAAGACCAATGGACAGCTATACCACCTACAAGAATTTGGGGCCTCATAGACAACTAATACAAAAGACTGCAAGCTGTCATTGATGCTAAAGGAGGCAATACACGGTATTAAGAACTGGGGAATGCAGACTTTTGAACAGGGGTGAATTCATTTGTTTACTTGTTGCCAATTTTTTTATGATTGTGCCATTCTGTTATGACTTACAGAATATGAATCGCATAAGAAATAAAAGAAATGCATTTTGCCTGCTTACTCGTCTTTTCTTTAATCACTTATCAACCGGAAGGTTTTCCAGCTTTAGGACCAGAGCACTTTTTGCGATTCGGCGCTGCGTCGCTTTAAATGACAATTGCGCGGTCGTGCGACGTTGCACCCATATTTGATCGCCTCTGCGTCATTTCTGTTCGCCGCTATAAACAAAAGTAGAGCGACCATTTTGCAAAAAAACCCACATTTTTTACTTTTTGCTAAAATTTAAATCCAAAAAAAAAAATATATAAAAAACATTTTTTTTCACAGTTTTTGGCCGATTTATATAATTCCTCATATTTGTGATAAAAAAAAATCGCAATCTGCGTTTATTGATTGGTTTGCGCAAAAGTGGCCGCGTTTACGGATGATGAGAATTCATTTCTGGGGTTTTTATTTTTTCTTTTATTTTTTACTAGTAATGGCGGCGATCTGCGATTTTTAGCGGTACTGCGATATTTCAGCGGCCATGTCGGACATTTTTGACACTTTTTTGGGACCAATGACATTTATTCAGGGATCAGAAATTTAAATGTCCACTGATTACTGTATAAATGTCATTGGCAGTGAAGGGGTTAACGTGCAGGGGGAGAGCTGGGGGTTAACTGTGTTCCCTGGGTGTGTTCTTACTGTGGGAGGGTTGGGCTAACATGGGCATGAGAGATCTAACTGATCCCAGTGACAGGGATCAGTAGATAACCCATGCCCCTACTAACAGAGCGGGGAACCGCCGTGTTTACATCAGCGGTTCCCCGTTCTTTCCCTGTGGCCGCTCATCGCGGCTCGCCGGCGGACGTCGGGTCCGCCCGAGCCGCGGGCACACTCCTCAGGAGTGCGGCGGGTGCGCGTGCGCGCCGCCGGCGGCGCGCGCACGCGACCCCTAGTGGCTGATTGCAGATCGCCGTCTATTTACGGCGATTCGCGCTCAGCATCCCGACTGAAAACACGGTGCGCGGTCGGGAACTGGTTAAAATACATAGAGTATATTACCAGGTCCCAAAGGATTTGAAAACTTTTGAGCACAACTGTACATTGACGTAAGGGTTAGACGTGCAAGTGAGATTAAATGAGCTTCCTGGTGCACACATAAACACAAGCAGCTCAGCATTTATGTTTATCCCAAGGGAGAAAAACATAAGGAGTATGTATAGGAAGATGATGAAAATGTATTATAAGTGTAGGACCGTTGCCATCAGGGTAGGTTTTCTAATACTTTAGTTGTTAGTGTAAACATCCCTTGTACTAGAAATAAGCAGGACAGGGCCTCTTTAAAGTGGTTGTATACCCCGCCTGCGCATTTTTACCTATAGGTAAGCCTATAGTTAAGCTTACCTGCAGGTAAAATGAATATCCCTTAATCTGTACGGTTTAGGAGATATTCACCTTGCAATCAGCCACTGACGTCAGCGGCGCATGTGCTCTGAAGGTCCGGCGGATGGTGCCAGAAAAGTGGACTCCTGCGTGCATGTATGGGAGTGACGTCATCGTGGCTCCGGCCACTCACAGTGCCAAAGCCGCTAACCCGGAAGAACAGAGGGAACATGTCAGCTCCCTCAGTGGTGACCGGGAGGCGGTGCGGGCACGTCATTTTTAGGTAAGCATTTCATAAAGAGCTAGTATGAGGTGCATACTAGCTCATTATGCCTTTGTCTTACAGTTTTTTTTTTTCCAGAGCATACAACCGCTTTAATGTGAGATCTGGGGTCCATGCCCCCCTTAAGTGGATGTGTAACAAACGAGAGAAAAATAGCCGGGTGACTAGGTGGTTCC
This sequence comes from Glandirana rugosa, assembly GCA_018402905.1. Lineage (NCBI taxonomy): Eukaryota > Metazoa > Chordata > Amphibia > Anura > Ranidae > Glandirana > Glandirana rugosa. The sequence goes on along the minus strand of BLSH010028355.1, from coordinate 807,650 downwards.
TGGACCTACAGCCATTTAAGTTCTCAGTGGAACTCCAGGCCGCAAGGCTCCAAAATAACGCTGATGATCTTTCCTGGGCCCACTGCATGGTCGGGACAGTTGCTCCACCCCAGGGGCTTGAGCAGAGGGGGGATATGCAACGTTATGCGAGGCGCCATAATGTACGGGCGATACTTGTCGCCTCGCATGCAATCACTTGGAGGCGACTAGAGAGAGTCCGACCCGGGTTTTTCCAGCCACAGTGGCAGAGCTGGTTCTGGCCCAGAATTTCTGCTCCACCCAAGGCCCTCTCCACCTGCATTTAATGATCAGGAAGAGATCTCACTAGAGCAAGGCTTTGACTTGCTATTTGGTTTGTTTTTTAATTTGCAAACCTTTTACTTATTAAAACTGGCAACCCACCAGATTTTGAGAAAGTTTGCCTGCACGCTGCCTTCTTCCCAGGAAAGGTGATCCCCATTGGCTAATCTCCCACAATATATATATATATATATATATATATATATATACATAGTGTTATGAAAAAGTATTTGTACCCCTTGAAATTTTCCACATTTTGTCATGTTACAACAAAAAACGTAAATGTATTTTATTGGAATTTTATGCGATAGACCAACACAAAGTGGCTCATAATTGTAAAGTGGAAGCAAAATGATAAATGGTTTTCCAACTGTTTTACAAATAGATATCTGAAAAGTGTGGTGTGCATTTGTATTCAGCCTTCTTTACTTTGATATCCCTAACTAATCTAGTGGAACAAATTGTCTTCAGAAGTCACCTAATTAGTAAATAGAGTCCACCTGTGTGTAATTTAATCTCAGTATAAATACAGCTGTTCTGTGAAGCCCTCAGAGGTTTGTTAGAGAACCTTAGGGAACAAACAGCCTTTGGACATCTCACGGAGTACTGTTCAATCAATCACCCGAACATAGAAAGAGTATGGCACAACTGCAAACCTAACAAGACATGGCCGTCCACCTAAACTGACAGGCCGGGCAAGGAAAGCATTAATCAGAGAAGCAGCCAAGAAGCTCATGGTAACTCTGGAGGAGCTGCAAAGATCCCCAGCTCAGGTGGGAGAATCTGTCCACAGGACAACTATTAGTCGTGCACTCCACAAATCTGGCCTTTATGGAAGAGTGGGAAGAAGAAAGCCATTGTTGAAAGAAATCCATAAGACGTCCCATTTGCAGTTTGCTAGAAACCATGTGGGGGACACAGCAAACATGTGGAAGAAGGTGCTCTGGTCAGACGAGATCAAAATTGAACTTTTTGGCCTAAAAGCAAAATGCTATGTGTGGTGGAAAACTAACACTGAACATTGCTCTGAACACACCATCCCCACTGTGAAACATGGTGGCAGTGACAGGGAAGCTCATCAGAGTTGAAGGGAAGATGGATGGAGCTAAATACAGGACAATCTTAAAAGAAAACCTGTTAGAGTCTGCAAAAGACTTGAGACTGTGGCGGAGGTTAACCTTCCAGCAGGACAACGACCCTAAACATACAGCTAGAGCTACAATGGAATGGTTTACATGGGTGTCAAACTCAATTTCATCACAGGCACATCTGCATTATGGTTGCCTTCAAAGGGCCAGTTGTATCTGTAAGACTAGATATCTAGAGCACCCGATCCCACCATCAGAAGCCAAAAGCCCTCCACCCTTCCTTACATCACAGTGCACCCTTCCTTACCTTGTGCTACTGCCAGGAAGAAGTTGGAGGCAGAGCTGAGAAGCACACAGTGCATGGTCTAGTGGAGGTCTAGAGTCAACTGCCAGAGTCTGCTGAATGCTGAGACCAGGGGAAGCGGAGACAAGGGGGTGCTGTGGCAGCACAGTGATGTGCAGGGCCCTCTTCTCTGCTGAGAGGGGGGAGCAGAGAAAAGCCTCTCCGTGTCTGCACAGAGAAGTGTAGGATCTGGCGGAGAAGTTCTGTCCTCTTCTCTGCTACCGACTGCTGAGACAAGGTGGGTGCAGAAAAGAGGGGATTGCTGCAGCTGCAGCAGGGGTGTGAGGGCCACATGAAATGGCCTGGAGGGCCAGATTTGGCCTGCAGGCCTTGTGTTTGACACATGGGGCTTAGATCAAAGCATAGTCATGTGTTAGAATGGGTCAGTCAAAGTCCAGACCTAAATCCAATTGAGAATCTGTGACAAGACTTGAAAATTGCTGCTCACAGACGCTCTCCATCCAATCTGACAGAGCTTGAGCTATTTTGCAAAGAAGAATGGGCAACAATTTCACTCTCTAGATGTGCAAAGCTGGCAGAGACCTCCCCAAAACGACTTGCAGCTGTAATGGTAATGTAAAGGTGGTTCTACAAAGTATTGACTCGGGGGGGGGGGGGGGGTGATCACAAATGTCCCCCCACACTTTTCACATATCTATTTGTAAAACATTAAAAAAAATGTATAATTTTCCTCCCACTTCAGAATTATGTGCCACTTTGTGTTGGCCTATCACATAAAATCCCAATAAAATACATTTACATTTTAGGTTGTAGCCTGACAAAATGTGGAACATTTCAAGGGGTATGAATACTTTTGTAAGGCACTGTATACAGTATATTGAAAAGTGTCTTGACATTTTAACATTATAATTCACAATAGGGTCTGTGAGGTTTGAATTCTTTTGTTTTAATAATAGTGAATTATAGGCAGTTCCACTCTCATCTGTAGAAAGATTTTAGACAGTTCACTCTGCTAATTATTTCTTGTGCATCATTCTTGGCTTGGAAACAGTGGGAACAGAGTTGAATAGACAGGTTGAGGCTGGGTTCACACTGTCCAACATTAAAACAGTCCGGCTTTGATCCTACTTTGCTGTGCGATTAACGGTTCTACATCGGGTCTTACATCGGTCCAATTTCTGTGAACAGGGATCTGACTTTGATCCCGACAATACCAGGCACCTTGTGCTCTGGGGCTCTTGAAGGGGAACCCCCCGCCGAATTTTTTTAAAAAATGGCATGGGTCCATCTCCAAGAGCATACCAGGCCCTTCAGTCTGGTATGGGTTCTAAGGGGACCCCAACGCTGAAAAAATGCACAAAATCCTTACCAGACCCTTATCTGAGCATGCAGCCTGGCAGGCCAGGAAAAGGGGTGGGGATAAGCAAGTGCCCCCCCTCCTGGATCATACTAGGCCGCATGCCCTCAACATGGGGAGTATGGGTGCTTTGGGGCAGGAGGACTCTGCACCCCCCCCCCAAAGCACCTTGTCCCCATGTTGATGAGGACAAGGGCCTCTTCCCGACAACTCTTGCCCTGCGGGTGGTGGACTTATCGGAATCTGTAGGCCCCCTTTAACAAGAGGGCCCCCAGATCCTGGCCCCCCACACTATGTGAATGAGTATGCGGTACATTGTACCCCTACCCATTCACCTAATAGGAAATTTTTAAAAAAAATACACTACACAGGTTTCTAAAGCATTTTATTAAATCAACTCCAGCGTCTTCTCCCCTCTGCGGCGTCTTCTTTCTTCTGCTCTTTTGTGGGGTCTTCTTTCTTTTGAGGGGTCTTCTTTCTACTGCCAGTTCTTTTCCCTCTCGTGGTGTCTTCTGCTCTTTTCTGGTGTCTTCTGCTCTTTTGCCGGTCTTCTCCGCTGTCCTCTTCCCTCTGTTGTTCCTCTCTTCTTCTTCCAATGTTGACACAATGCGATCTCCCGCACAAATGGTGTCTCCAAGCTGTGCGTTGACTTATATTGACATGGGGCGGGGCCATCCGCTGATGTCATCCCGAGGCCACGTCCCTTGTGACGTCAATGCCCCGCCCCAGGTGGGACTAGATGTGTATTTTTTTTTTTTTTTTTTTTACATTTTCCTTTAAGGTGAATGGGTAGGGGTACAATGTACCCCATACTCATTCACATAGGGTGGGGGCCGGGATCTGGGGGCCCTCTTGTAAAAGGGGGCTTCCAGATTTCAATAAGCCCCTCGCCCACAGACCCTGACAACCACCGGCAAGGGTTGTCAGGGAAGAGGCCCTTGTCTTCATCAACATGGGGACAAGGTGCCCCAAAACACCCATATTCCCCATGTTGAGGGTACGTAGCCTGGTATGGTCCAGGAGGGAGGGGGTCCATCGCTCGTCCCCACCCCCTTTCCTGGCTGCGTGCTCAGATAAGGGTCCGGTATGGATTTTGGGGGGGGGACCCAACGTTGTTTTTTCAGCATTGGGGTTCCCCTTAAAATCCATACCAAACCGAAGGGGGGGAACCTACGCCGTTTTTCCAGCATTGGAGTTCCCCTTAAAACCCATACCAGACCGAAGGGCCTGGTATGTTCTTGGAGGGGGACCCCATGCCGGGTTTTTTTTTTTTAAATTTGGCGTGGAGTTCCCTTTCAAGATCCTCAGAGCAGTTGCATGCCAACGTCAGATCAGTTAAGACAGTGATCCAACTTTGATCCGACTTCAATGCTTTTCAATGGGCTGAAGTAGGATCAAAGTCGGACAAAAGTAGTACAGGAACCTTTTTCAAAGTCGGTCCGACTTGGTCTGACACAAGTCGGATCAGTTAAGACGGCTCTCATAGGGAATCATTGTTTTTGTTACGTAATGCGACTTGTGCTCCTAATGTCGGTACGATTCTCGGACTAGTGTGAACCCAGCCTTAGGCTTGGTCTTTACTAGTTAATAGAAAGTTTAAGAATCTGCGTTTTTTCCCCTTAAAACACTGGCCAGTTTTTGCATTGGACAAAGTCTTCTCAATATAGAAGAGTAGTTTTATTTATTTATATTAACTTTTACTTCTTGTCCCACAATGACCATATCTTAATGTCTAATACCATTTCAGTGCAACTAGAATTGTCTCTTTTTCCAGATGGTTTTTACTTATTAAATCCAACACATTGTTTTGGATTATTTGTACTCCAGAAATGTCTCTTTTTTTGGCAGTTTTTCTTAAGGCTCCGTTCACACCTGAGTGATGCGAGTTGCGAGATGTGAATGGTTCCTTAGGCTCTGTTCACATCTGAGCGATGCGAGTTGTGGACAGAAACGGCTCTATTCTGTCCGCGACTCGCAATAGCAGGAAATCGCAGGACGCCCGGGCGTTCCCGGAGCGTTGCATGTTGATTCAAATAGCGCCCCATACGCGGCGCGGTTTTCCCCGTGATCCATTGGGTGACAATCGTGGTGAAATGCCCGACCGGAATTGTGGGACGCCCTTCGCCCAAAAAACAGTACATGAGCTTCTTTTTGGCGACAGGCATCCCGTGATTCTTGTTGAGCATTTTTACTGCGATTGTCGCCTGATGGATCGCTGGAAAAGTGTGCCACATATGGGGTGCTATTTAAATCAATGTGCAACGCTCCGGGAACGCCCGGGCGTCCCGCGATTTCATAACTCGCATCGCTCAGATGTGAACGGAGCCTAAGGCACCATTAACACATGAGCTTTTCTATTACTGACATTTTTTGGGCTTTTTTAAAGCTTTTTTTTGCAGCTTTTTAAAAGCATTTTTTAGAAGCATATTACAAGCGTTTTAGAGCTTCAGGTGTTTTTGTTTAGCCAATAGAAAGCACTAGGGGGAGGAGAGGGAGAGGAATTACAGGGTGGAGAGCTGCTATTTAAACATTTCACAAGCATTTTATGAGAGTTTTATAAGCATTTTTCTGCTCAAGTCAGGCCTTTCTATTGAAGTCTAAGGGGTCCAAAACGCTTGTAATCTACCAAAAAAGAAGCTCATGTAGTTTTTGAGCTTCAGGCATTTTGCTTCAGGCAACAGAATGCTCATATGTGAACAGAGGCCTTTGAAATGAATGGGAATTTGCTTGTTCGATGTTTTGGAGCTTCAAAGCTTAGCGTTTTACAAGCTGAAAAACGCTCAGGTGTGAATGGGGCCTCAGGCATTTTGCTTCAGGTGCTTAAATGCTCAGATGTGAACAGGGGCTATTGAAATGAATGGGATTTGGCTTGTTGAGCGTTTTACAGCTACAAGCTTCAAGCAGAAAATCGCTGAGGAGTAAACGGGGCCTCAAGGTTCCTTTAGCTCTGAGCCTTGGAAACATTCATGTAACTCTAAATTCTGGCCTATCTGACTTTAATTTCTGTCTCCCTCAAAAGTCCAATTTTGTAGTATAAAATAATAGACACCATACGCCATCATTTTAAATCAGGCATAATATAGGTTCTCAGCAACCTCTCTGCTACATCTCCACTCTTCCACTCGACACTTTCCTCCCCCAGTTGGGCAGATCACAGTATTTAAGGAGGCCTGCCCCCTGCCAATCCGGGATGGGGATTGGTCAAAGCTCCTTAACATACTTCAGAAAGTGACACCTCCTCATCCATCCCCTTTTACAGAGCCTTCTAGAAACAAAGGGGAGAAGTATCCAAGAGGTGTTCCTTCCTGCAATCTCCAGCTCTTCCTGGGCCACTCCCCTGCCCAGATCAAAACATTCAGGCCTGCACTTATTGTCAGGCCTGACTAAATTTGCCTCTCCTAGCAAAAATCCACTACAAAAAGCACCAATCACTATGGGGGCGCTACACATCTATCAAAGGAGGTGGGACAGTGCGACGAAGAGCAGACTGCAATTCAAATGAAAGCTGTTACAGCAGGCCAGGTAGGGACTGGGTGGGGCAACTTGTGGCAAGTAACCCTAAAGGCCTGGCTAGTAGCTCAGGACTTGACATTTTGAGCCCTGGTCTAGGCTTTGGGATTCTAAGTAATTTTTGGTCCTAAAATGCCATATTATAATGTGTGTTTCTTTTTTTCTGGGGGTAACCTAATATGGAGGTTGAACAAAATGTGACTTTCACAAGATGTCACTCCAGATGTCAGTCCAGAACTCCATCATGCTTTACAATATCAGGTCTATATTTTCTATAGTGAATATGCATAGATAGAAAAGTGATCAAAAAAAAAAAATTAAAGGGTCAGCTTAAAAGAAGAAGCAAACGCATACATAAGTCATGCCCGCAAATGTAAACGGTGTTCAAACCACACATGAGGTATCTCCTCACATGTGTGAGGACCTCCTCTGTAACTCTAAACTGGTAACCATTAAAAAAAAATGTAAGCATCACCTATGGAGATTTTTAACAAAATACAAAGCAAATCGCCCTGGGACTTTGAGTGAGATGAGCACAGTAAGAGCCAATGTACAGTAAGAGAGTATTTGCAATCTCAGACCAAAGTGCCAGGGTGATTTGCTTTGTATTTTGTTGCAGTACAGGGATGGAGGTGTGTCACAGGTGACACAAGACCTTTCCTCTTTTTTGTCCAAAAATCCAGGTGGAAGACACCCATTTAGCCCAATCCGGTCTGCTGCCACCACTAGCCATTGTCTATACTTTACAATTCCTATTACTTTGTGTGCGATCATATCTCTAGTCTACTTTGTTTTATACACCAGTTTGGTTTTTCTTTGGTTTACATCTATTGTCTGTGGCAGATGTGTAACAAAGGAGGGTTACACATCGGGCTTTTCGGGATGGGCAGGGCCACCTGCACATCGACATCATGCCTTCACGATCTTCTCATGACGCTTGCGGCCGCAGCGCTATTACAACTAGGGGCCTTTTCCATCACGAGCGGCCGGGGATGATCGCATTTGCATATCCCCATCTGGCGGCGGGCGCTCCCAGAGTCCGTGGGTCCAGCCTATCTTGCTTGATGTTGGGGGGTACTTGTTGGGCACTCCCCCTGGGGCATAAGATGGAGGGCTGACATGGCGTGGTTTCCCTTTCACTGTTCGGCTCTGCACACACAGCTTATCTCTTTTGAGGGTGAGCACCATCCATCTCACTCAGGTATCTACACTGATCCCCTTTACACTTGCACACTTATCCTGTGCTTATCTATCCTATGTTTTCACATTTTACTCTTTTTACCCACTATGGGGTTTTCTGCCCTAAACATCCCCCTAGTCACTTACTGTTCCTTCCCCATTTAAACCCCAGTCTTTCCATCCGCACCATAGCTGCATTAGCTTGGTTTATATTTGTATACATGTGTAGCCATGTGCTCCCTTGAGAGTGGCTGGTAGTAGACCTCCGATGACGTCACAGGAAGTGACGAAACGCGTCAGTTGACACAAGGTGCGAGAGGCCAGGCTCTGTTGATCTGCAGGCAGGAAGTGCAGCTGAGCACCAGCGCTAACAATTCTCAGAGCGATCACAGTAACCTGCACATTTTTATCTTGTGATGTTTGCACTGTGAAAGATTGGCCAATAAAACGTTTAAAGAGGTACACAATGAGTTCTTCCTTTTTCTACCCATATATGGAATAACAACCGCGGAGAGTGAGAGGAGGGAGAGGATGCCAATATCCACAGGTCGGATTATAGACCTAAAGCATTTGGCTTCTCCACACCGTACGGTTGGAGAGTCAAAGGAATCTGGTAAGCAGGGCACAATACCCTGAGATATTATTTATCACAACTCAGCACTCAAATACAGCACGAGCACTTTAAGTTATAAAGATTTGCACCACGGATAAGGATCTGAAGAAGTATCAAAACATTTGGGACTGAAATAGCACTCACATTACGGACTGCACACCTGTCACGTACCTGACGGTGGAGTCTGTCTTGTGCAGGGAACAACCGCTCTTGCGCACCCGATTCGAGGACCCCTGGTAGTGGGGACAGAGGCCCAAGAGTGCGGCTCAAAGCGATGTAGTAGCCACTAGGAGGTCGGGAGCACGGTAGGGCGTGAGAACCCGGAGACAGGGGTGATGGTCCCCAGGAGCTTAGCCCACGCGTTCTCGCCAACAAGGGACGTGTTCTGTCTGAGGTGGCAGTCCATGCACTGTCCACACGTCAGGCATTACACTCACGATAAAGTCAGGGTTTACAAAACTATGAAGAAGTCTAGGAATAGGCACCACGTTTAGAAATATTGAATTTCACGAGCACGACATAAACTCACGACTCAACACTATTTATTATAGAGTCCCATAACACGGGACGAATGGTCTAAGGAAACTGAGAGGTTGGCATGCCACACCTCTTCGGTTTACGAAATCCAGATATTAGGCTGGACACCTATAACCGTAGGAGAGGGAGGAGAGTGAGAGGC
>BLSH010028355.1:778460-793191 GCA_018402905.1 Glandirana rugosa | reverse complement strand
CAATGCTGGTCCTCATGTCACCTCACAGGAAGCACCCCTGTGGCTGACCGAGGGTGAAATCAGGAATAGGCTTGAAAAACTGAGCACCAATAAGTCACCGGGCCCAGATGGCTTACACCCAAGGGTCCTTAAGGAACTTAGCCACGTTATTGCCAGACCCTTGTACCTAATCTTCAAGAGCAGTTTTCTGACTGGTATGATACCAGCTGACTGGAGGAAAGCCAATGTGGTTCCAATATATAAAAAAGGACCAAGATATATCCCTGGGAATTACAGACCAGTTAGCTTAACATCAATAACTTGCAAGCTCTTGGAGGGAATAATAAGGGATTATATACATGATTATTGTAATGAGAACGGTATCATAAGCGGTAATCAGCATGGGTTCATGAAGAATCGCTCTTGCCAAACCAATCTATTAACCTTCTATGAGGAGGTGAGCTGCCACCTAGATAAAGGAAGGCCTGTGGACGTGGTGTACCTGGATTTTGCGAAGGCGTTTGATACAGTTCCCTATAAACGTTTACTGTACAAACTAAGGTCCCTCAACATGGATCAAAGGGTGAGTACCTGGATTGAAAACTGGCTACAGGGGAGAGTCCAGAGGGTGGTGATAAATATGGAGCACTCAGAATGGTCTGGTGTAGAAAGTGGGGTTCCCCAAGGTTCTGTCCTGGGACCAATCCTTTTCAATTTATTCATAAATGATTTGGAGGACGGGGTGAAGAGCTCAATCTCAATATTTGCGGATGATACCAAGATAAGCAGGGCAATAAACTCTCCACAGGATGTGGAAACACTGCACGAAGATCTGAACAAATTATTGGGGTGGGCAGGCAAATGGCAAATGTGTTTTAACGTAGAAAAATGTAAGATAATGCATTTGGGTACTAAGAACATGAATGCAAACTACTCACTAGGGGGGGAGCCCCTGGGGGAAACTAGGATGGAAAAAGACCTAGGGGTCCTGGTGGAGGATAGGCTCAGCAGTGGCATGCAATGCTGCAAGCAAAGCTAACAAAGTGTTGGCATGCATAAAGAAAGGGATTAACTTCAGGGATAAATCAATAATTCTCCCACTATACAAGTCCCTGGTGAGGCCACACCTGGAGTATGCCATTCAGTTCTGGGCGCCGGTCCTCAGGAAGGATGTCCAGGTATTGGAAAGGGTTCAGAGAAGGGCCACAAAGCTAATTAAGGGATTGGAAGACCTTAGTTATGGGGAAAGATTACAAGCACTGAACTTATTCTCTCTGGAGAAGAGACGCTTGAGAGGGGATATGATTTTAATGTACAAATATTGTACTGGTGACCCCGCTATAAGGACAAAACTATTCAGTGCAAGGGAAAACACAAAGACACGCGGCCATTCACTAAGAATAGAGGAAAGGCGGTTTAACCTTAAAATGCGTAGAGGTTTCTTTACGGTAAGAGCAGTGAGAATGTGGAATTCTCTTCCACAAGCAGTGGTCTCTGCCAGTAGTGTAGATACATTCAAAAAAATACTAGATGCACACCTAAGGGACCAAAGCATTGAGGGATATACAATGTAATACTGACATGAAAGCACACACATGGGTTGAACTTGATGGACTCGAGTCTTTTTTCAACCTCACTAACTATGTAACTATGTAACTGGGCTACAGCAGCAGCTGCACATAGTACACTAGCACTGTATACCAGAGGATAAGCGCTGCCCAAGGTCCATACACCTTTCTATAAAACCATTCCCCTAGTCACTTACTGTTCCTTCCCCATTTCTACCCCAGTCTTTCCATCCGCACCATAGCTGCATTAGCTTGGTTTATATTCGCATACATGTGTAGCCATGTGCTCCCTTGAGAGTGGCTGGTAGTAGTGGTTCACCTTATAGCTGCCCTCAATCACACCATATATCACACATCCTGAGACACTGAACCGCTCTTGTTTTTGTTGTTTTATTTAGGGGAAATAATTTGAATGGGGATAAGGGATGACTGTGGGATGCCCAAAGAATCATGATACACCGTATACACAAACTCCATATACAGTCCTGTATATGCGCACTTGCACTGCAGACCGTCCCTCTGCAGACTGTTACTCCTCACAGCTCTCCAGCACTCAACATGCTGACCTTCTTTTACTTCTCTTCAGCACATCACTTAGTTTCCAGCCTGAAAGGAAATTTATCAAGCCTCTCTACTCCTTCCTCTTCACTGCGTCTAACACATGGTGAGGCCTACTCTGTATTAGCAGGACCTCAGGAACACCCATTACAGACCAGGGATCACAGGCCCTTGAATATGTAGCAAAGTACTTGAGTGCTAGCCGGGCCTTTGATGGACTACAACTCCCAGCCCATACTTCTTCCAGGTCCCACTGATTTGTTTTTCTTTAGTGACTCTCCTTCCCCTGACTGGCTCTCAAGGCTTCCACAGACTGTCCACTATTCCTCTCCCAGCCTGCTCCAGCACTTTCTCCTCCAGCTCATAGGGACCGCCACTCACCGAACTGGTGGATCACTTTAAAGTACCTCTCTGTGTAGCACCTCCGCTGTTCATCTGTTCCCCTGTGCGACTCCAGGAATCATCACCTCTCCTGGGTGCACCCGAAACTCCAGGCCTCAAGGTCACACCCCCAGATGGGGTTGACCTCTCAGGTAGAGGCCTCCACAGCGCCTCTGCTACATCTCCAGACTTCCACCCGACACTTCTTCTCCCAGAGTATTTAAGGAGGCCTGCCCCCTGCCAATCCTGCTTGGGGATTGGTCAGGGCTCCTTAGAATACTCCAGGTGGCTACATCTCCCAGCTCTCTCACCAGAAACCTTCCCCAGGTTTCTAGAAAGAAGTGGGAGGTTCTGGTGACCTCATCATTTAAGTAAACCCAATCCTCCCTGAGCCTCTCCTCCCAGCCCAGATCAAAACATTCAGGCCTGCTTTTACACTCTGGCCTGACTAAATTTTACCTCACCTAACAAAACCCTGCTAGAAAAACACACCTACTCTATGGGGGCACTACACACACCCTCCTAAACATCAGCTGGTCCCCAGCTGAAATTTTGCAAAAAATGGATCTTGAGCCCAAGAGCACGGGCATCCCAGAATCAGAGAATGGGAGGGGAAAAGGGAACAAACTTGGAAGGGGAAATACAAAACTGTACATGAATAAATAAGTATCAAAAATGTATCATCTCCATTTTTGTAGTATTTCAATATACAGTTTATCACAATTCCTATCTACAATCTCTGTATCTATTCACATACAGCATACTATACATTTCCTGGGTCGGAGCACCTCCCCCTAAAGGGAAGCCCTCCACCCGCCTAGTTAGCAGGATATAGATGAACAGCCTTTCCATCCAGGAATCCTAAGAGAAGGGAAACACAACTATCTAAACTAAGTAACTGAACAAACAATCCATTATGAGGGGGTTACAAACCTCCTAATAGAGAACACAGCAATAGTTTAACACAGTCCTTGATCTGCCTGCTTTGCCAGCGAGGGATTTGAAACTCACAGCAGAGCAAAAAAGAGCAACATTATTAGAGGTTCCTTTAAAGTTCCTGGTGAGAGGAGCCCCTCCAATGTTGCAGGCTTCAAAGGGAAAAAACAAACAGGGCAAACTTCACCCAAGTGTCCTTCCAGTGGGCAAGTCCCTTCCACAGGGGCACAGGGTGGCAGGCTGATTTGTCCTGCAGTTCAGGGGAAAGTGCACACTCCGCTACGCCTCTGGCAGTCTTTGGAGTGTGCTGCATAGTCTGTTCCACACCACAGTCTTTTGCGTAGTAATAGGGATCCGGCAATCTCACCCAATTACCCCCCTCCCCCTGAAAAAAAATAGAATAGCTCCTTGCAGGTTGTCCTGCCTTAATAATCATAACACAGTCCTTCCAGATAGCTCTGCCCAGACTCCATTCCTGCTTCAACTCCGGGAATCTCTCCCACTGGCTGCTCCCGGGTGCCCGCAAGGGCTTAGGCGCATGGAGGTATTCTCAAGTCATTTCATTCTCCCACTCTTCCCGGGAGTTCTCCACAATGACCATGATCTGGGGTGACACATAAGGGAGATCTAGGCCCCACTCCAGAGCAACCCTATGCTGGACTTCTTGCTGATACCAGGAGAGCCTAGGAAGACTCCTCACCTTCCTTCTCCCTGGCCAAACTAGAGTGTCCACTGACTTGACCACATGCTGTCAGTATGGGGCTGCTCTGGTCTAGGTAGTGGAGGGCCTTATGTAGAAAATTGGCTGCTAATACTGGGAATTCCTGATGCAAGGCTCAGTTGTAGTGAGGGTCCAGACTCATTCTCTTCCTCTGACCCCTCGCTAGGAGACGACCACTCTCCCAGGTGCTCCAGAGACCCGAACTCCCCTACCAGCCTAATTGACCCCCAGTCTATGACCCTTTCCCCAACATCCCCAGCTAGCTCATCCAGGGACTGTCCTCCCTTGTCTGCTTGCTCCAGCTCCACTGGGATGGTCATGGGATAAGTTATGGCCGGCATTTCAGGGACCCCAGATTCCGGCACATTAGTACTCACGGTACCCAGGTCCCCGGCCAGGCCACGACAGCCTCCTTCTCTCTTACCTCGTCCTCCGATTTCGCGGGGGAGTTGCTAAGCCACAATTCCTCCCCGCTTTTGGGTAGCAACACCAGGCCCGACTCGGCCTTCCGTGGCTGCGGAACATATCTCCCTGATGGCAGGTCCCCTTGGTAGTACTGTGGACCCTGCTGCACGGACGCCAACTGAGTGAGTGGCTCGTCACAATGGCCGCACCGGGCCCAGGCAGCGACGACTGCGGTCGGAATCCGGCAGTCTGAGCAGATCAGGCACAGCCACACCTCTCCATCAATCACCCTCAATGTGAGTCCCCCGCATGGCTCCAACCGGACCTCCATGTCAATCAGGGTCCTCTCCGGCTTATCCGACAATCAGGGCAGCGCTGGCAAGGGACGACCACCTTCCGCCATCTTCCTATCCCGCGTGGCGTCTGCTGTAGGCTGCAAGCTCTGAGACTCTTCCAGGGCATGACGCCGCCCCCATGTTACCAGACGAACTGGCATCAAAAGTCCTGATAAGCAGTCTTGCAGCATGTCACGTAGCTATAACCCCTTGTGTGAAGGATGAAACTTTCCAGGTACGCTGACACTGGCAGAATTTTTCCCGACTTGCCAACTTTGCTGGTGGTTGCTGGTAGCAATAGTAATTTTATAGTAGACATTGTTTTGCTGGCAAGCACACCTGTAACACAGTCTCTCCCCTTGACAACAAGAACAGTCTCAGGCATACTTTGAGAGTGCTGGGCATATTCGTAATCCAGTGAGTAATGTCCGGCCTTAGCATGGCGCAGGACATATTTGTAATCCATGGGCGTGGTCGCCCGGCGTGGCTGCCATAGGTAACGGCACATGGTAACAAAGTCACTGAATTGCATAATTTGGTATTTTCTAAGTGTCTGTCCCCAGTCCTGTTTTGGAGAGGCTGGGTGAGCAGGTAGCAATACTATTGGCGGTTCCCACTGGTTGCTATGGACAACAGCACGCTTATTTAACACAGTTCAAAAGCAAAGCACACAGTCCTTATTCCAGTTAAATCCACATCGGCAATAAAACAAGTTACACATTCCTCTGACTCAGTTCTCTTGTGGTTGCTATGGGCGATGACTGGCAGCCTTACAGGTAATCCCGGAAAACGAGCCTCCAAATGTAGCCATGTGCTCCCTTGAGAGTGGCTGGTAGTAGTGGTTTACCTTATAGCTGCCCTCAATCACACCATATATCAAACATTCAGAGAAACTGAACAGGCCGGTTCCTGTTTTTGTTGTTTTATTTAGGGGAAATAACTTGGATTGGTATAAGGGATGACTGTGGGATGCCCAAAGAATTATGACACACAAACTCCATATACAGTTCTGTATATGCGCACTTGCACTGCAGACCGTCCCTCTGCAGACTGTTACTCCTCACAACTCTCCAGCACTCAACTTGCTGACCGTTTCTTCTATAGTTCTCTCTCTCTTAATCCCAGAACTTGCAGATTATCACCTTTTTCACTTCTCTCCAGCACATCACTTGATTTCCAGCCTGAAAGGAAATTTATCAAGCTTCTCTACTCCTTCCTCTTGCCCGTGGCTAGCACATGGTAAGGCCTACTCTGTATTAGCAGGACCTCAGGAACACCCATTACAGGCCAGGGATCACAGGCCCCTGAATGTGTAACAAAGTACTTGAGTGCTAGCCAGGCCTTTGATGGACTACAACTCCCAGCCCATCCTTCTTCCAGGTCCCACGAGCTGCTTTGCCTTAGTGGCTCTCCTTCCCATGACTGGCTCCCAAGGCTCCTGGCTGCACTCGAACCTCCAGGCCTCAAGGTCACCCCCCCCAGATGGGGTCGACCTTCCAGGTACAGGCCTCCACAGCGCCTCTGCTACATCTCCAGACTTCCACCTGACACTTCTCCTCCCAGATTGGGCTGAGTCAGAGTATTTAAGTAGGCCTGCCCCCTACCAATCCTGCTTGGGGATCGGTCAGGGCTCCTTAGAATACTCAAGATGGCTACACCTATCTCCCAGCTCTCTCACCAGACACCTTCCCCAGGTTTCTAGAAAGAAGTGGGAGGTTCTGGTGACCTCATCTGTTAAGTCCACCCAATCCTCCCCGAGCCTCTCCTCCCTGCCCAGATCAAAACATTCAGGCCTGCTTTTACACTCAGGCCTGACTAAATTTTACCTCACCTAGCAAAACCCTGCTAGAAAAATGCACCTACTCTATGGGGGCGCTACACATGAATATAATCCCACCACTTCATAATACTTTTTTACGCTTTATTTGGTATATACTGATAGACATACTTATGTTACAGATGCTATTCATTGCGGATTTTATGAAAATACTGGGAATACACATCACTTTCCACACCATGCTTGCTTCCCGTTTGAACCCTGGTGGGATCATGTCCTTGCTCCCGCCTTCTTAGCCCCCGAGCCAGACATGCACCGCTGCAGCCTTTGGAGAATACAGCACTCGGCTACTTTGGTGCTATCAATTGGTGAGTATGGGGTCTCCTACTTTCTACCCTAGGCCCCTTTCACAAACCACTAATACTCAGTTACATACCCCTTTTTTGCTTTTACATTTAGATACATCACACGCGCATCCACCCATGAGGAAGCGAGCTACTTCTTGCGACACGCGTTAGCTCTACAGATGCTTGTATACATTGTATTACATTTTATATATGTATCTTTTATGTATTATTGATATTTCCTACATCGTGTATGTCTTTTATGAATTGGGTTGGCATTTATCCATACTATCCATGTATGTATAATTTAGTGTTTCCACTTGATGAACTATGGACTTTGTTTTTGATTTTTTTTATATATATTTGTGTATATTTATAATTTTTCTAATTCACTTGAAAAATATTAATCACATCCCGCCCAGCCTATACAAAATGATGGCCGGGCGGTGGCTCCCTTGTTCTGACTAGACGTCATATAATGCCCTTCAGAACAAGCCGCTTGTGCGCGATCCCAGCACACCACATTTCCGATCACAGTAAAGAGTTTATGATGCAGGCTCTTTACCATTTGATCAGCTGTGTCCAATCGCAGCTGTTCACTACGTAACTAGGAAGTTCTGGTTATCGGCATTCCTCTATTCACGCTGCCAGAGGGTGAGTAGAGGAGACTCTCCTGACAGGGGGGGATTTACACTGATAATCAGTTCAGTGATTATCAGTGCAGCCCCATCAGGGATGCCCACCATTGCCCAACAGTGATGCCCACTAGAGCCCACCAGTGATGTCCACCGGTGCCCACCAGTGATGCCAATCAGTGCCCATCAGTGATGCCAATCAGTGCCCATCAGTAATTCCTTTCAGTGCCCATTAGTGATGCCTGTCAGTGCCTCCTCATCAGTGCCGCCTATCAGTGCTGTCTATCAGTTCCCATCAGTGCCACCTATCAATGCCGCCTATCAGTGCACATCAGTGCCACCTATCAGTGCCCATCAGTGGTGCATATCAGTGCCACCTCATCAGTGCCCCCTGATCAATGCCCGGCGTCAGTGCAGCCTCATCAGTGCACATCAGTGCACATCAGTGAAGGAGAAAACATATGTACTTACAAAATGTTACTAAATAAATGGCACTACATAAGTACCTGTAATAATAATAATAACATACAGCATTATAAAAAGAAGGCTTGACAGCCTAGGGCAGTGATTCTAAACCTTGGCACCTCAGATCTTTTAGAACTACATTTCCCATGATGCTTATGCCCTCTGCAGTGTAGTTGAGCATCATGGGAAATTAAGTTACAAAACATCTGGGGTGCAAGGTCTGTCATCACTGGCCTAGGGAATACACAGCATGACAAACAGTATGAGGAATTGCTGAATAGGGCATAGCAAACAGAATTAGTTAAAACGTTACAACCTAAAGTGATTCAGCGGCACACTTGTGTTCCGCTATATAGACTCTTATATTTAAATAAAAATGAAAAAGCCTGTCATGCTTCAAATGTACAAAGTAAAGTCTTCATATGATTCCAAAATTCAAGGATGAAATATTATTATTATTATTATAATACAGGATTTATATAGTGCCAACAGTTTGCACAGCGCTTTACAACATGGGGACAGACAGTACAATTACAATACAAATCAATACAATACAAATCAATGCAGGAGGAATCAGAAGGCCCTGCTTGCTAGAGCTTACAATCTAGAAGAGAGGGTCAAGAGGGACAAAAGGTAATAACTGTGGGAGATGAGCTGATGGAGAAAATGAGAATACAGTTGTTAGGTGTGGATAGGATATAGGGTTGCCACCTGTCCAGAATTGACCCGGACAGTTCGGGTTTTGAATCATGTGTCCGGGTTTCAGATCGCCTGAAACCCGGACACATTATTCAGACTGATCTATGGCTTCCCAGCAGGTTTGCTGGCTGCTGTTGTCTAAGCCGAGAATGTCTGTTACACTCTCTCTCACACTGCCCAAAGCCAGCACTAACATAATAATCCCCCCCCCCCCTTACACAGGTGGGAGAGGAGAGAGGGCTTGATCTGCTCCTCTTCCTCCTGCCCCTAACCCTCTGTGTCTGCCCACACTCTTATTCCTGGTGCTGTGCCTCACAAAATGAAAGCGGGGGCAGGAAATTTGAAGCCTAGCAGTCGCAGATAGATCTGGATGATAGGTGCTGACTGCCAAGGGGTGAGTGAGCTCACCATCCATCCATCCTTGTCTGTGACTTTAGTCTCTCCCCTTCTCTCTCCTGCCTCTGAGTGAGTACACTGAGGTAAATTGGGGTTCTCAGAGCACCCCTTACATCAGATCATCCCTTATGTTAAAGTCCTCAGAGTTCTCCCTTACATGAGAGTCTGCAGAGTCCCCCCTTACAGTGAAAGGGAACTCTGCGAGTTCAGATACAAAGGGGGACTCTGCGGATTCAGCTATAAAAGGGGAACTCTGTGGACTCTGATGTAAAGGAGGACTGTTGTGATTGACTTTATATGATTAGGAATGTTATTTAATTTCAAAATATACATATAGTTTATACTATAAAAAAAAATGTGCTGCCTGCCTTTAAAGTGTTCGGGTTTGACTTGAAGAAAAGGTGGCAACCCTAGTAGGATAGGCTTTTCTGAAGAGGATGGTTTTTAGGGATCGTCTAAAAGCTAATAGAGTAGAAGATAATCGGACAGTTTGGGGTAAGGCGTTCCATAGGATTGGAGAGGCTCTGGAAAAGTCCTGAAGGCGAGCATGGGAGGAGGTGACGAGGGAGCTAGAGAGCAGGAGGTCTTGAGAGGAATGAACAGAACGAATAGGTTGGTATTTAGAGACCAGGTTAGTGATGTAGCTGGGGGCTAAGTTGTGGATGGCTTTGTAAGTAGTTGTTAGTTAGAAATAAAGAAAATCCACGTGTATGTGCTTCACTACTATAAAATCCACTTGAAAGAGCTTGTTCTTTATATTATACACACCATGTGTAACCACCACCATGAGCAGCTCTCCTCTCGTTATGACCTATAAATAAATAGGCCTTATGCGCTTGTCCCTTTAAGGGTAATCTATGGATGCAGTCAGAACCTTCTTATATATCATCCAGATCTGCTCTCACTGTGTGTAATATTCGCCAATTCCATGAGCGGAAACTCATAAATAAAATATATAGGCCGTCATAGTGCTTTCCATAAAACACATCATACTTATTAAAAGAACACTCACATTTAAAAGTGCACTATGGGCTGGTGCACAGCAGACAAATAGTGTGTATATTATTTTAATCCACCATGTGGGGCATCATTATTTGAGGCTGCAGCTGGTGGGTGGGTGACCTATTTACTGTCCCCTTAAGTCCCCAAACTACTGCCCAGCATGTACCAGGTACCTTCCAAGAATTGCTTTGCACAATGCTCAGATAGACATCCTACATCACCAGCTCCGCCCCTTATGTGTTATGCAATGGGTGTGGCTTCTTCCAAGGCAAAAAGAATTTCCCTCTGAAGAAGACATAGAGACTCATTGGTGGACACCGGAAATACAACTTTCTACTCGGGGAAGCACAGTGCCACCAGCAGGTGAACCAAGTCCTGACACAAAGGTTGGTAACAAGCAGTTGCAGATTGGGATCAAGTGAAAAAGTGTAGTCGAGAGACAAGCCAAAGGTCAGTAACAAGTGGTTGCAAGTTGGATCAAGCAAAAGCATAGTCAAGTCAAGGAACAAGCCAAAAGATGGTAACAAGTGGTTGTGAAGATATAGACAGCAGCAGGAGTGAAAGGAAGTTCATGAGAGGAGTAAAAGGTTTAAGGTTCACCAGAAACAAGACACAAAGCAAGGTTGCCCAGGGAATAAGGAGGGGAGCTATCCAGCTCCTCAGGTGGCACAGAAGCAACGAAGACAGACAGACAACATAAAGGTTGCAGGTTCAGTACTGGATCCTGATAGGTGGTTAATCAGCAAGCCAGTTAAAGTGCAATGTTTACTATATGCATCACAGCCAAACATTGCTGGGGGCACTCCTTTCCTGGAGACAGACCCCCCCTCCAAAACAGAAGCAGTCCAGGAAGCAGGAACAGGTGGCAACCTTAGGAAAAGGGGTCTAGACCCCCAGAGTGTCCACAACACAGCAGCTAGTGTTGACAGCCAAGCCATGCACTGAATTAAATGACCCAACCGAGGGAGGACTGCCCTGGTCTGCTAGGTGTGTTTTATCTGCAGCCATGATGCAGATTACATTTCTGCTTTAATTCAGCCTTTACCAAACACTGAAATATAAAGTTTTTATGGACTGATCCTTTAAACCAGCTGCATTGTGCTGTCAATCCTGATGGCTTTCTACACTGCCATAGGTATGCAAATAACAATCTCAGCTTGAAAGTGATGTATATCATATCCTGTACTCCTCATTGTCTGCTCTTGTTCCATGGCTGGTCAAATACTATTTATCAGATGTATGTGGATAAGCAGGACAAAAATATAAACAAACTGCAAACCAGAACAAGCAGAGAATGATCCTATGATTGCACAGCATTCTACAACTGTCCTGGCACCTCTGCAGACAAAGCGATGTTGCGTTACTATTTCTGCTTAATTGTTCAGTTTGCTTATCTCACTCCGCTAATAATCCCTTCAAGGCACCAACTGCTGCTTCTCCTTCATCGGATGACATGAAGTGAGACACTTGGCACACCAAACATAGTCATGAAGGAGGTAAAACTTCCCTGCAGATGATATCAGAGGCAGATAATGAAGCATGGTCCAATGGCATGTTGGTGGCTATACGGAGGCACGGGAGAGACAGGCAACTGGTTGAGGTTTTGGTAATTTGTCTGACCACTTAAAATTAAAAAATTTAATTCCAGGTAGATATTAACCACTTTCGGACCGCCCACCATGTATATGCTTTACTACCTTGACCTTAAATACAGGGGTTATGGGAGCAGAAGGTGCCCCCTCCTGCCGCTTCCTGGTCATTTCCGCCGTTTTACCAGAGAGATCAGCAGCGGCGGAAATGATCTGATCCGGTGGAGTGATGGGCAGGAAGTCGAGTGAGCACTAAATGGTTCCCACTCGACTCTATGCCTTTGAAATACTGGAGCGACGTCAAACGTCACTTCCGTGCTCCAGCCTTAAAGGGCCCATTTTTTTTTACGTGAAAAAGTAAAATTACATTTTTTAAGTGTAAATGTAATATATGAGGTCTTTTTGACCTTCCTAGGAGTTAGTATTTTAGGGCCTTTAAGGCCCACTTGATAGGCAGGCACTCCTTCTCCACAATGGCATAATTGCTTCGACAGTGCTAGGGTGTAACCTTGGTGGATTTACACAGCTGCTTTTGACCAACGTTATTACACTACCAGAGTCAAGCAGCGCAGTGACTGGTTTCCCGTCAATAGCAATCACACACATTTGCTTCTCTATGCGACTTGAACATGATGCTATACCTGCCACCTGTGCAAAAAGGGAAATGCGTCTGTTCATATAAGCATTATCACATTGCATGGGTTCATCACTCAGGGGATAATTAGCACTGTATGTGCTCTATACCCAGTCATCTCAAGGGTCCCCAAGACCTTCCTGGCTTCTTTGGCCTGTCTCCAGGTCTAGAGCCCATAGTCTCTCTTGCCACAGCGGTCTTATCAAACTTTCCCATACCCTTGACCCCTGGAACAGTCTTACCGGGTCCACCGGGCGATCTTTCACCCCTGGATACATTGGAACGGGGTGCAGACAGGTGCAATAAGTCCTCAGCAGCACTGTATCTCTCCACGAGGTCCACCAGATGGCTTGCCGTTTTGGGGTCCCCATGGCTGACCCACTTCCTCAAAGTAGCAGGGAAAGTAGCAGGGAGTGCACACAGATACCAGTCCATGACCACACGCTCCACGATCTGAGGGCATGGCAAAGTCTCTGGCTGTAACCACTTCCTCGTGAGATGGATCAAGTCAAATATTTGGGAGCGGGGTGGCTGGTCCATGTGGTAGGTCCGTGCGAGTATCTCAGTTTTTTGAGACTCATAGTCTTGGGCCTTATTGGGCTCTAAAGCAAAATAGGCCTTTTGGGGCTCACCTGTCAGAAAAGGTGCTAGAAGTCCAGACCATTGCCCTTTTTTCCATCCTTCCTGGACAGCGACTCTCTCGAAAGTGGTGAGGTACACCTCCACGTCATCCGCAGGTGTCATCTTCTGCAGATGGTAGCTGGTACGGATCAACTTTTGTTCCGCTGGCACCGGAGGAGCAGACCCCTTCTTTAATTCTACGAGAGCCTCCACCAGCTGACAGATGATTTCCTGCTGGGCCTCATGTTGTCTGCGACTTTCTTCCCGCTAAGCTGCAGCGGCTTGTGCGACTTGGTGGTTGGACTCCCACTGGGCCGCAATCGCCTGTAGCAAGGCCTTCAACATCTCCTCCATGTTGGAAAGTTGCCCGCTGAGTCCACCACGTGTGGGAGATTAGCCCGTGGGGGTCCCCTTTCCTGGGGAGAAGGCAGCGTGCAAGCAAGCTTTCTTAAAATCTGTCAGGTTGCCAGTTTTATTAGGTAAAGGGTTTGCAAATGAAAAAAACAAACAAAATAGCAAATTAAAGCCTTGCCACCCGGCAGTAAACTAATACACAGTAGGATACCCCTCTATATGTCAGGGCTTATCCCTAACACCTCAAACAAAGAAGTGAAAACCTTCCTTTAGCAGTCTTTAGGGCAGTGGTTCTCAACTCCTGTCCTCAGGACCCACTAACAGGCCAGATTTTTAGTATTACCTTGGGAATATGCAGACTAGAATACTGCAATCACTGAGCAGTAAATTATATCACCTGTGATGTATTTTAGTTATCTTGCAAACCTGGCCTGTTAGTAGGCCCAGAGGAAAGGAGTTGAGAACCACTGCTTTAGAGCAACCACCATCAAGCTCTTAGCTCTCTCAGTTCTTAGCGTCCCAGGATGAGCTCTAGTGAGATCTCTTCCTGATCATTAAATGCAGGTGGAGAGGGCTTTGGGTGGAGCAGAAAGTCAGGGCCGGAATCAGCTCTGCCACGGTGGCTGGAAAAACCCGGATCAGACTCTCTCTAGTTGCCTGCAAGTGATCGCATGCGAGGCGACAAGTATCGCCCGTCCATTATGGTGCCTCGCATAACGTCACAATATTTATATATATATATACACACACACAGTATCTCACAAAAGTAAGTACACTCTCCCATTTTTGTAAATATATTATCCTACCTTTTCATGTGACAACACTAAAGAAATGACACTTTGCTACAATGTAAAGTAGTGAGTGTACAGCTTGTATAACAGTGTAAATTTGCTGTCCCCTCAAAATAGCTCAACACACAGCCATTAATGTCTAAACCTCTGGCAACAAACAACTCGATAAAACTCCCCTGTCGTTTAAATGTGACAATATGTTCGACATGTGAGTGATGAAATGTAACATCGTTTCACAGTAAAGAAATCACAACAGTGTACTTTTCCATCCTATTATATAAATGTTTTTACCCTCTCACATGAATGAAAACACTCTATGACACACACACATATATATATATATTTATAACACTGCAATACGCTCCGTGGTATTACCTGCCCGCTATGAACAGCGGAGCGTACGCTAGTGAACGTCCGTTGATCTCTCTCAGACTAGGCCCAAAAAGGTCGGTGGCACCGTCTCGACTAAGGCCGGGACTGAAAGACGAGGTGGGTTTCGGGAGAGGTGGACGTAAATTACTAGTCCTTCTCTAGAGTGATC
>BLSH010028355.1:761288-771817 GCA_018402905.1 Glandirana rugosa | reverse complement strand
AATCACAGGCCGCGAAACATTTCTCGATCCACAGCTGCAGCAATTGGGAAATGTGTCACTGCCTGTCATTAGCTGCCTGCTGTATCGGCTTCCTGGCGGGATCAGGCACCTTCGGTTCTGAACACACCGGAACTTATCCTTAATCACCAGTTGCATTTGGCGGGCACTACCACTCACCAAATGCAACCCATTCAATTGTGCTGCAACTTTCCCACAACCAATGGATATTTGCAATGCACGTGGTTGTGGTGGAAGTTATGCAGCATTTAGTGGGTTAAAATAGGCGGTGAAGAGGCGACATATAGCCTCCTAACCCCCTGTCAAATACCTCTGAAAAGCAATCCATGTGCGATTGCTTTTCAGAGGAGTGGCAGTCTTTTATAGTAAGAGATGCTGAGCAGCAGAGGAGAGGGACATAAGCATTTGTCAAGTTGAGGGGGGAGGGAGGCGTTTGGACAGTGGACTCACCAATTTTGCAGTCTCTAAAATCCTCCAATTTAAGATTGTCTGCTGCAGCTTCACACACACCTATCTAGCACCATGCTCTGTGTGCACATAAGGGGGTGGGGCTGCTAGTACGGGCACAGCAGGGATTGGTCACTATACAAGGGGGTCTTCAGCATCTTGGGGCCTTTGCTGTCCATTCTGAACTCCTGCTGTATCCAAAATCTCATAGCAGGATCGGCACAGGCAGTTACAGAGACAGAACAGCTCACTGTGCATCCTACCTTCTTCCAGTGATAGAGTCCTTGCTGGGCCGTGGGTGGATGTGGGGGCGGAGCTACTGACATTCGGCAAAGACAGCATTCACATTCATTAAGGGCAGGTGACACTGACAGTCCAGCTGGTGGGCAGAAGTAGAACTAAGTACCCGCTCAGCCCGACTCCTGAGCCCAGCTGCTAGTAGTCACTAGCAGAGACCAGACTGCAGTCATTCCTTCCTTCCAGCTAACCTCCACATTGCTGCAAGATAATTTATTGCAGGAGAACCGGCCCTGATGGGGCCCTGTGTTTACCTGGGGCCCCTGGGCTGTGCCCAGGGGTGCCCGCTCAGTAAGACGGCCCTGGAGTTAGTTACCAAAACATTGTTGATTATAAGGATATGTGATTCAAATCCAGCTGTCACTTGATCTCTGGCTTTGAGTTCACCTTGGACCCCTCTTTGAACATCTATATATATGTACCCTTATGAATATAAAAATTTACACTGACAAAATACTATAGGACAGTGAACTATATGGCAGTAGTCAAAGGTAAAGGTGGCTACATATATATATATATGGTGTGTTATACCAGAATGTTGTGAGACTGGGAGTTTTACCCTTTTGGGTAATGACCATCTCTGTACTAATACACATGAGAAAAGTCAATAAAATCACTAGAAATGGGGGTAGGATTAGGGATATTAAGGGCCATTGTCCAAAATTCAGGTAGCAGTTCATTTTCAGGGTCAAGGTTGTCTACCTCCGTTAATACCCCTTGTCTTGACTCTCTTTTTCAAGGTCAGGGCTTTCTGCCCCCATTAATACCTCCTTTCTTGCTTCTGGGACCTCTGGGTCAGGTCTCTTCTTTACCAATTTTACTCCGGTGGCATGAATCCAGGCAGGGTTGTGTTCTGTCAGAACTACAGTTCTGGTTATAGCTATCACTGCGGTCTTGGGGCTATAAATGAAGTCCGAAACACAGTACAACAGGTCTGCCTATGTGTAATACTACTGAAAGTGAGGGCTTAAAAAATGTTTATAGTGAAAAATATACATAAAACATAAATGTGTTCTGAGTTGTGACCTAGGGATGATCATATAATCATCCTAATCAATGTCTGTATCTTCTATTAACAATCAAGTAGTTAAATGGGTGGTTTTCCCACGTGACCAATAGAAAGCAAAACAAAATTTAAGCAGTGCCGTAAGAAATCCATCTTGGAGCTGGGAAAATAAATAATTCAGATCATCACATATCCAAGAGTTTCGTTTTCTCAAAAGCAGCGACATCTCCCCCTGTCACTGGATGTTCTCTCGTCTCAAATAAACACATTCGTTAGTACATTATGAAAATACAAAGGGAACATTAGCTGCATAACATTGATATAATGTATATTGTGTGATTAGTTGACTTCAGCTTTTTCATGAGAACCGAGCATAAGACATTCTCTCAAGATAAGGCCAGATACAAGCCAGACTAACAGATATTTAAAGTGGAACCCTAACATACAAAATGGATACCGTCAAATCCTTTCAAAATCAACATTTTATAGGTTCACATAAAGCATTACTCTAGCTACATTTTAATAAAAGACTCCTGACTTAACCCAACATTTCGCCCTCCTGTTGAACCTACAAAATGTAGATTCTTATTTAAACTCCCAACCCAGAAGCCTGTCTCAGTGGGGATAAAAACAGCATCACTCTCTCATACAAGCAGTGTGGCTAATTCTGGTTTGTCATATAAGTCAGGGTCTTGTGTGGACAGTGCTGCATATATTACATCACCCGCAGCTCTATCTGCCACCCTTGAGATGAGTGCCTTCATGCATGGTACCAGACAGCAGCCTACGCATAATAATACTGACAGTACCACCGCAAACCGCGGTGGTCAAGGTGGTCAAAACCTTGCCCCACTTGCCAAACCAACGTTCCATCCATCCGGTGAAGGGGTCCTCAATCCTGCTATTCTGCCAGCTCTTGAGACAGCATCTCCAAGCCCTTCAATGCTCGGGAGACACTGCCATCTGGGGCAGTATTACTAGGGATAAATGTGCAACACGTGGTGCCAAACATTACACAGACCCCTCTCCTCTTGGCCAGGAGCATGTCCAAGGAGATTCTGTTCTGCCAGGCTGTCAGTGAGGTGGCATCAAGCTGCTCGGCAAGGCCCTTGACTGCATCTCGTGTGTAGCTAACAAAGCGCTGTTGATTGTAATATATATATACAGGCGGTCCCCGGGTTACAAACAAGATAGGGACTGTAGGTTTGTTCATAAGTTGAATTTATTTGTAAGTCGGAACAGGTACATTTTTTAAGTGTAGCTCCAGCCAAAAAAACGATTTTTAAGCATTTTGGATAGCATAGGGAAGGGGTAACGCCCCTGTAATGTTTGTTTTGCTGTCTATGTTTCTGTTCAGAAGATGTCACCTCACTTCCTGTTCCAATAATAATTGGATTTTGAAAATTTTGGGTTGTTGTGGAAACCAACCTTGGTGATAAAGCATCAGTGGAGACCCCTTTTTCCCATAATAACTCTTACAGGAGTGAATTTCCCTTCCTAGGGGAAGATTTCCTGTCACTTCCTGTTGTCTCCCTCCGTTTGTAAGTAGGAGTCGTTTGTAAGTCAGATGTTTGTAACTAGGGGACCACCTGTAGTTTATCCAATCAGTATTTTTATTTACAGATATAAACAGAAAAATTGATTATATGCTGTGCCTTGGTCTGAGTTAATTTGCAGGGGTATTCCCCACCTGGGAATAATCTCCCTGGTCAGGATTCCCACCACCGTTTTGGCGTCTTCCCTTTTGGTTGGAAACATTTCCGGCCATCGGGAGAACATATCAACAATCACACATGTTGGTTGTTGTCCCCCTTTCGGTTGCGTGATGTGAGTGAAGTCAATTTGGAGGTGTGTGAACGGGGTTGTGGGATAAGGTGGATGTTGATGTGTTACATGGTGTGGGTTATTAGGATTCTTTCTTATGCATGTAATACACCTCTTTAAGTAACTTTCCACCATCCCTTTTGCATTTGTAATGTAGAAATCTTTTAATAGTTGTGTCAGGGTGCATTTCCATTCCAGATGTCCCACCCCATGGTAGTGTGCAATGTATATTGGTGCACTGCATCGTGGGATACATGGCCTCCCCTCTTTGCAAATCAATCCAGATTTTGGATTCCTCTGCAAAACAGGGTAACACCAGTCTTCCAGCTCTGCTGGAGATGCGGATTGTTGGAGGTTTGCAATTAACTGTGCTTCTTCAGGAAGGATGGGAACCAGGCTGGGCATTCTGAATTAGAGTTTCCCCTCTTTGGGACTGTGCAGCCTTTTTTTCTTCCTGATCAGCTAAAGCATTTCGTTTGCTAACATCATCTATCCCATGGGTATGTGCCTTACATCAATAAAATACATGTCATATTGAAAACTGGGGGGACTGGAACAGTCACTAGGCTTGGTCTTCTACAGACACACACTACACAGTCAGAGGCATTAGTAGAATTGTCTGTAAACTTCATCCATTCCAACGATTCGTTCTTGTCAGAATAACCAGTCTCTATGCTCAGTCTATCTTCTGGCTGTATTACTACCCCAATTACCTCGTTGTCCTGCCGTACTCCCACCTCAGGGGGTAAGTTGCCCATGGCACCAGCAGGGGCACTTTGGGGAGGGTTTACCTGAAGTTTGACTTCAGCCCAAGGATCCGTCCCTGACATAGTTATTCTTAGACTATATACTCCACTGTCAGGGGCGTAACGATAGGGGTTGCAGGGGTTGCAATTGCAACCGGGCCCCATGGTCCAGGGGGCCCATGTGCCTCCCTTGTACACCTGAATAGGAGGGATGGCGGGGGTGGCATTTAGAGGACCCAATCTCCTCCATTTTCCTCTATCCAGTTTACTTGTCTTCTGCTGTTCCCAGGGCCCCTGTGTGCTTCCCTGGTCACCCTGGGGCCTGCTGCAGAACTTGTGAAAGGGCCCCACTGCAGTACCGTAATAAAGGGACCCACAATGGGAGTAAAGGGCCACAGGATCAGTGGGAAGAGGGAAGGGCCCTGGCCAGGGATCAGGGGGCCCTTCATAATTTCTTGCACCGGGGCCCTGAAGGTTCTAGTTACGCCTCTGTCCACTGTCTTTAACCTCTGGGTTCTGTACTGTGAGGATAATATTCCCTTGGCTTCCCTTCGCTAAGGGGATCCTCTGATAGGTGCTTATGTCATCTGGGGGAATCCTAGCCGAACTAGTCTCCCACCTGTGGGGGTCTATTGTCCACCATTCTCCCAATAACCACATTCCCGCACATATATATATATTATAGGCCTCAAGGTCATAAGTAAGTTTTGTTGGGTCAAATACCTGGCTCTTTGTTAAGGTAAACACTATGGTCTGGTTTGAAGCTTTCGTATTCAACACTGATGTTTCTTGTACACCCCATCCCTTAACCTCTCCTGTATTCAGCCTTCTCATCCCCCTCTTAGACAGATCTGACATTTTCTTTCTCTCAACTTCAAAGTCTCCCAGAGCCAATAGGTTCCAAGACCCACGGCGAATAAGGTACAAGCAATAATCAGGAACCTTCCTTGAGGGGTTTTGTGGTATCCCAGGGACAGCAAAAAAATCATGGTCACCTCCTATCTACCTATCCCTATGTGTTGAGTTCACAGTGTTACTTTCACCTCTTGTAGGAGGGAGGTGGTCTCTCCTTCCAGGATGTGAATCCCTTTATTTAAAAGAAAAGATGTTCCTCCATTCACAACACTCAGTCGCATAGATTTGTTTTCTAGTCTAATGATTTTTGGGGACACTCTGTTGCCCTCGGGGATATCAGGGTCTGGATGTTTGCTTACTGACTTTGACAGCGGTAGGTGCGGTTAAAAGTGCCTGGTAGGGTCCTTCAGTTTTTCCTTTTTGCGCACCTTTATCCAGATCCAATCTCCTGATTCCACAAGAATGGGTCTTTCACCTTCTGATGCGATACCTGGGGATAGAACAAGCTGCTAGACAGAATTGGATTAGAATCTGAGCCTAACCACAGGGAACCTTCCCTTGTTCCACCTTGTGTTTACACTTTTGTTCCCTTTGTTTCAGGGAATATTGCCCTTTGTGTGGGTGGAAGGAACCTCCGGAGTTATGATTACTGCATCCGCAGTTTTCATCAACCCAATATCTCTTTTGCTGGCTAATCAGAGCGTCAGGAGCAGAGTGGCCAGTTCTCCCCCTTCTACCTCTGTCAGCAATATGTCCAATCATTTATCCTCCTTCCACACAAAACGTTCAGATATGTCCAACACCTCTTGTTATACACCTATAACCTGTATTCCTACTCTCTGCAATTCTCCAGGCATCATTCCCGTCACACCATGCCCAAAGTTTCCCCGTAGGTCGCCTGAGTGACATGCGGGGACAACAAAACTTGCTGCCTGTAAAATTTCTTAAGGGTGGGACCACATATCACACTCATATTGATGTTACTATTTCAATGACTGGTTCAATTCTATACAGATCTAGTTTCTTCTATATTAACAAACAACTCATAAAACAATCATTCACCCTGTATTATAAAATATCACACTTCATTACATTTATTACTTAAACCAATTTATAACATATATAGACATCTATCTCCTATGATCATTCAATATTGTCCCATCATATACCGTTAAGTAAAGGTGTTCTAGCCTGGTCAATTGTCTTGTACAAAATAACCTTTACTGAAAGGTACAAATTGTTTTTGTTCAGTGGGTGGAGCTTTTCCCTTTCCACGCCCAATAGGCTGGATGGGATAACTAAACATTTAAACAATTATAAAAATCATGGCTACCGTTTAGGAATTTACAGGGCGTTGGTAGTAATCGTCCATTTTTCCTTTGTTACAATAATGCTAGAATCACATAGCAAAACTGATTCTTACAACTAAAATTTTACTTCTACACAAAAGTTAAAAATGTCCCTATATTTCACAGAAGCAAACATCGTAGTAGTTTATTTTCTATGAAATCAAGGAAGGGGGGGGGTTTGAAAGCGAGCACATACTGTCATGCTCCAATGAGCACATTCCTTAGGAGGGGGTCACAACTTCAAAGAACACGCAGGATAGAGGGACTACAAACTCCAGCATCTCCGTACACAAAATATATGGACACAATTACCTCTCTGAATCACTTACATTTTACCATCTGTATATACGACACATACTATCACTTTCCTACAATTAAACTTTCCGAAAAACTTTCTGACAAAGAGAAAAAAAAAAACTTCTATTTTTCTCACATTAGCTTACTTACAATGTACTCTTTCATAACTTCAAAAAAACTTTCTTTTCCAATGTTTAACTTACATAAATCTTCAAATATATAAACCAGTTACACTTATCATTACCCATTTATCATCTCACTTTCACTATAGAACGGAATGCATTTAACCTCTTAATAGATAACAACAGCCTATGTAACAACACAGAAAACTCAGCATACTTCCAGATTGTCCACCCATGGGTTAACTGGACAGTAATTAATTTCACATACACAGACTAAGACATCTTGCATATCTCGCCTATTCCGGGAAAAAAACATTATAGAACAACTTTAGCTTATTAAATTTTCTTGAGGGTTTTCTCTAGTAGTTGGCCAGGCGTAACACTCTAATTATATGTGTCCTTCTATCGGGACCAATATGTTGAATCAGCAGCCCAGTGGTCTGGGTGATATTATTCATTCATCTTCTGGGGTTCCTAATGACCACCCCAGATTCCTAATCCTATGTTTCTCGGCTTCCTCAAGTCCCTCTGTCTGTATGGGTTGGAGCGGGCACCTTATAGTTTGGTGTCCCTCCTTTCTTGCTACCTCTTCAATTCCCGTTATACTACTACCTTGTTTGGCCGCTACGGGGTAGTGTATGTTAAGTCTAAATACTAAAATGTTAGGAATGTCCTCTAACAATGGCTTGAGACCAAGGATATCAGCTCTATAACCTCCTGGCACTGTTTTTACTAGTCCCCAACCGTTGTCATTAATGCCTAACAAAATTCCAGTGTTACAGTCGGGACATGACATGTCAGTTGTAATCTAGACAGTTAACCCTATTGTCCTTTAGAAAGCTCACAGTGCTCGACTGCCACTCTAAGTTCCCTTAGGGTGCGTCTTCCATAAACGTGAGCTGGTCACCTAGTACTTCAGTCAAACTGACAGTACGGAGCGAGTTCGAATGGCACGTGACCACTTCCCACTCTCAACAACGGATAGGACAATCTACCGTATGTCACAGTTCAATGTACAGGTATATAATCCTTATTCACATTGAAATCAGTGGCGTTTGTCCAGTCTTACCACCTGGACTTTATACCACACAAACAAATTATCTTATACTTCTACGTGACAGTAGAGAAAAGCAAAGTAGCAAGATTACCCAAGACAGACTGATAATTGTCAAAGTACAATATGTCTCACACAGTACTTTTTAAGTCTCTCGGAGACTTTTTCCATGAAAAAGGCGACTTCCCGGAGTACGCCGTAATTTCATATAAAGGCCGCTCCCGGGGGGGGGGGGGGGCGCAGTTCCACAAAAAGGCGACTCCCGGAGTGCGCCGTAGTTCAGAGATCGGAACTAAGTCAGAGCCCGAGGATGCCCGGATAGATAAACAAAATTATGCATATCTTACCCGGGGTCCAGAAGGGATGACTCTCCGATCTCGGTGGGACCTCCACTTGTTAGGAACTGCTATGATAACCCTCGGCTATCATCTCCCCATCAGTCTGTCTTAAGCTTGGGTGCCTGGGAGAGAATGAATTCACCCGAATAATAGATGCACACACAAGTATGGTAAAATCAATCTCTGTTTAGTGATAGCAAAAAGGGGCATTTATATACATTTCATGCAAAGCATAATACATCTCTATTGTGCATTGTGTTCTTTCTTCAAGGAAAAGATAACGGTTAGAATGTGATTACACAGAAGGCACATCTGCAAGGTTGTACAGCATGTGCTGTGTGCAGAAACAAAAGCCTTGTCAGCATAAACTATTTCACAATGTTGAAGCAACATTTACCAAACAAAATGGAGAGACTAAGGGTAATTGGTTCCCTTCCCCTTACAGCCTGTAATACTGCACAGTGCTCTGGATGGTGGTATGAAAGGCCTTTAATGTTGCACAGTGCTCTGGATGGTGGTCTGAGGGGAAGCCAGTAAAGCACAGTGTTCTGGCATGGTGGTCTGACCCTGAGAGCCCTGTAATGCTTCACAATGCTGGATGATGGTCTCAGGTCTGAAGGGAGACCTGTATTACACAGTGCTCTGGATGTCAGTGGTCAGAGGAGGCCTATAATGCACATACAGTGCTCTGGACGGATGTTAGTTTGAGAGGAGGCCTGTATTGTAATGCACACACTCACAGTGCTCTCTGATCTGGATGGTTGTTGTCGTGAGTCAGGATTGGGACTCTTATCAGTAGGCCTGTAACGCAGAGTGCTGCTCTGGATGGTTGTCTGAGGACTCAGAGGCTTGTAATTCTGGCTGCACAGTGCTGCTAACTGGCAACTGCTGCTAAGTGAAGCACACTACAGACTCAATTCACTTGCTTGCTGGGAGTGGAAGCAGGCGGAGCTCCGTGGAAACCGGAAGTTCACAAGAGTAAACGTCCCTGCCTCACATTTTTGTTTTGTTTTCATTGGTTAACAAACAGAATTGATTTTTATCATAGTTTTCATCAGTGGATGAAAAAAGGTGGTGTACTTTAGTTTAGTTTTCGTCACTGTAAAAAGGCTGTTGACGAAAATTTTGACAAAAATGTTTTCGTCAATGAAATTAACACTGTGGGTAATATAACTCACCAGGTGAGAAAATAGTACAAACTACACCCCCTGAAATGATGCCTAGTTAAGGAGTTTTGAAAATGAAAAGGGAAGCTTAGAGTGAAACGAAGGCTTCTCCTCATCGTGATCCATATCCATCGACCTTGAGGTTCCTCTTGATTTCTGTCTTGATCTGTCTATCGCCATCCATTGGTAGCCATCTTTAGGGTTTGATCAGCATCTATCTAGAGGTCATATACATTAATCCCAAGTGATCCATTTTGATCCAGCACCATCTTACTTCTGAGGGTAATCAACTGTGTGGTATTATCTAGGCAGGGCCAGACTGGGAATAAAAACCAGCCCTGGAAATAATTTGATACCAGCCCCATAGTATTAATATACCAGCCCAACAGCATAATGTCATTATTTTCTTGTTTCTAAAAGGGACAACCATGCATTTTAAAGCACATTAGAAGAGTGTATTGTATATAGACAAGACAGATATGAAATCACATAGGGCTTTATATATATATATATAAGCAAATTCCGGTTAAAAGTTGTAAAAGTGTTGACATGGTACAGGAGGTGGTCATAGGCTGTGCGGAAGGACAAGGTTTTATTTTCAATAGTTTTTATTAAGAAATGTAGTATTACAGAATAACAACATGCTCAGTACAAATAGCACACAGATGTTCCGACTGGTCACAATAGTATGGAGTAATGCTAATGAGGTATGATAACACTGGTCAGCCTTGTAGACACACGATAAACATGACTCGTACAACAATAAGACATTATGATGTAAAGAATTATTTTTGATAACTTTTATTTTGGAACAGGAAGGCGTGTCGGATACTGGTGGAGGACATGGTACAGTTGTGAAAATGTTGAAAATTGGCCTTAAACGAATATATATATATATATTTCGGGATACACTAAAGTATAGACAGAACAGATATATGTTATGTGAGAAGATTACACGAAATTTTACGTACCAACAGGGAAAATCTTTGTTCTTTTATTACTGTAATACG
>BLSH010028355.1:744523-755888 GCA_018402905.1 Glandirana rugosa | reverse complement strand
ACGATCGGAGGAATGATCGAACGGGCGTTTTCGGGCTCTTCCGTTCTAAGTTTGGATTTTGCCGGACTTGAAGTGGAGGGAGAGGGTGGGGGTGACAACTCACCCGATTCGCCTGGAGGAGTGAAGGATCCGTGTAATCCCCTCTGGGGAGAGTGGAGAGTTGTGGCTGTGTCTCCTGCTGTGGGAGCGGCGCCATCTTGGGTCCCCATGCGGCCTGGAGCAGGAAAGAAATCTGTCAATTTCTTAGGAGCTTTAAAGTCCTTTCTTCTTTTGGACATTCCTGGAGGTGCTAGGAGGGATCAGGTATGTGAGGGGTGGTTGAAAATCCCGGTGTCTGTCGTGGATCGGTCGATTTTTGCCGTTTAGCACAGGAGCTGTGGAGTTAGGCAACCATTCAGCAGTGTCGTCAGGCCACGCCCCCCGGAAGGACAAGGTTTTATAATACTCCAGCAGACCCTCTCGCAATATTCCCTAATTATATCCATATTTTCAGACCAACATATTTTTTTTCAAATCCTTTATTTTCTACAAGCATAGAGGCAAAGATAATAATAACAAGTGAGGTGATTCAACACATGGAATGTGTTCCAGATAACAAGTAGATATGATGATAAAAGACCACAAGCATCATGGGTCAGCTATGAACTGAATATATAAATCTAAAGTGAATGAACTGCGATCTGTGTTTAAAATAATACCATTGATTATACAGTATATCACACAGCTGCACTCAAAAGCTTTAAATACTGAATTGCTAGTGAAAAATATCAAAAAAATATATTGTTGCGCTATGTGAAAAATTAATGAATAACAAAAAAACGTGAAGATTAAATTGATAAATCCAAAGTGAAAAAATACATCAAATCCACAGATGTATTCAAAATGTATACAGTCCAAAGTGTACAAACAATAGTGTCCATACGTAGTACTATAACTTACTGTGATCCCACCACCTAGGTGCATCCAGCCTCTTACCAGAAGAGCCAACCCCAAATTATAGGAGGTCTGACATAGCACAGTGATATAAAAATGGATCATCCGATCAGGGGGTATCGACGGTATTGCACATCAGAATGGAACTATGGAATCCTCCTCATGTGGGTCTATATGGCTCGATCAAGGAGAGAGAGACCTCCGATAGTGTGATATAATTTAAAATGTATTGGATAAAAGACGAAAAAACACTTACAAATTGAATCTCTTGTTAGCAAGCAAAAATCCAAACAAAAACGTTGCTGGTGTCAGCTCCAGCCAAGCGAGGATAATGTTCCACCTTACCCCGACGTATGTTTCGTCTGAACAGACTTTGTCCACCCCCTATCTTTAAAATGGGGAAATTCATCCTTATTAATACATTTTAAAATTAGCAGTCATAATAAATTCCTAATCTACAGGTGATTCCAAATATTAATACAATTAATCAAAACTACCACAAATGCATTTGATACTATGCTCAATGTGCCAGCTCCCCCTGCTGGGGAAGGTATTAATCATTTGGGCTTAAGTCACCAAACATAAAAAATGGGATGAATTCCATTCCTCAACATCAGATTACATAAAAATTCTGTACAAACATCACGATAACTTCAGATCCTAATCAATGATATGACCATAAGGAACATACGATTTTAAGTTAAAAATCAACTTTGTTTCTAACTGGGAGATACCCTGATTTCTGTTGCTGCCTCTCCAGTGTGGAACGTATTTATCTATACCAATAACCTTTAAAGTTAAAGGGTCTTTTATGATACAAAGCATAATGCTTTGATAAGCTATGGCTGGGGTATCTTTTTTTTTAATTTTTTTGATGTGTTCCCCAATCCTAGTTTGTAAACTCTGTATAGTCCTTCTGATACACTGTTTCTTGCATGGACAACTGGGTATGTATACAACACATGTAGTTGAATAGGTGATAAAATGTGAACTATCATACTTTTTTTGGGTTACTTCTGATTTGAATTCTTTAACCTTTTGACAATAATTGCTCACTGTCCTGCATACCTTAACTTAAGATCCTATGTTCGTTATGGTCATAACATTGATTGGGATCTGAATAGTGTTGAGTGAACCCGGACTGTAACGTTCGGGTCCGTACCGAACTTTGGGGTGTCCGGGACCCAGACCCCAACACGGACGTTTCACTGGTTTGCCCTTAGAAGCCATCACAGCCATGCCTACTAATAACATGGCTGTGATTGGCCAGTGCATCATGTGACCCAGCCTCTATATGAGGCTGGAATCACAGTACTGCATGTCACATGCTCTTGGGTTAGTGTAGGGAGAGGAAGCTGCCGGCGTTTTTGTGAGGGACAGATTGCAGACATTTTAACCTCTGATCCTGCATCCTGAGATTACTACTACTGTTGCTCTGAGGGACAGATTGCAGAAATTTGAGATTTCACATACTGCTGCTTTGAGTGACAGATTGCAGATCAAACCCTTCATAACACAACGATCATTACGATCATACACAACGATCAGATTGTGGGATCGTACACAACGATCAGATTGTGGGAGTAATTTGAGATTTCACATACTGCTGCTTTGAGTGATCTGACTGCACAAGGTAGAGGCTTCTGCTTAGAGGGACAGATTATTGTTCAAAAATAATCTCCTAGTTCTAAAGGGAGAGGTTCTAGCTGCAGCTGTAAGTGACACATTGTTGTTCAAAAATCATCTCCTAGTTTATTTGATTTTAATTTATTTTCCCTATCCCTATTTTTTTGTAGGGCGCTTGCCCTCCTCTTACCCCCATTTTACTTCCTTTTGCAGCCCTCTAGCACGTGCCAGGACTTTGTTACAGCCATTTTTGTGCCTAAAAGTTCGGGTCCCCATTGACTTCAATGGGGTTCGGGGTCCGGGATAACGTTCGGGCAACCTTCGGTGCCGAACCCGGACTTTTTCCCAAAGTTTGTTCGAACCCGAACGTCCAGGTGTGCGCTCAAATCTAGATCTGAATAGTTTTATCAATAACAGCAAATGATGATTAGTTATAGGGCTTTAGCTGTATGGATTCTATGTATTTCACTCAATTCATATTAATATAATATAGTTTTTATTATTAATATGATTTGTTATTATTATACGTTTTTATCATGATGTTTGTATGGATTTTTTATGTAATTTGATGTTGAGTAATGAAATTCATCCAGTTTTGTATATTTGGTGACCGAAGTCCGAGTGATTTTACAACTTCCCCAGCAGGGGGAGCTGGCACATTGAGCAAAATACACTTGTGGTAGTTTTGATTAATTTTATCAATACTTGGAATCACCTATCGATTAGGAATTTATTATGACTGCAAATTTTAAAATGCATTGCCCACTTAAAGAGCAGGCATTTTCTGGCACTTTTTGTTTACATGTGAAAATATGTTCTTTTGCTAGAAAATTAGTTAGAACCCCCAAACATTATATATTTTTTAAAGCAGAGGCCCTAAATAATAAATTGCTGGGTTGTGCAAATTTTTATGACACACGGTATTTGTGCAGTGGTTTTTCAAACGTAGTTTTTGGGAAAAGATTTTTCAAAAATACACTTTTTAAAACATTTTTATGCATAAAAACACCATGCACAACCCTTTTATTGTAAAATATAAAAGATGATATAAAAAGATGATGTCAGGGCAAGCAAAAAAATACCAAACATGTCCTGCTTTGATATTTGTCGCACAACAGCGACAAACGATGTACATTTTTCTATCCATAGGCGACTCTTTAAAAGCCTTTACAGGTTACCACTTTAGATGTACAGAGGAGGTCTAGTGCTAGAATTACTGCCCATGATCTGACATTCGTGGTGATACATGTGTCATTTTTTTTTTTGTATTTTTACACTGTTGCTTTAAATTATTATTTTTTTAATCACTTTTATCGCTGTCACAAGGAATGTAAACATCCCTTGTGACAGTAATAGGCGGTGACAAGTATTCTTATGGGGGGATCTGAGGTCTATAAGACCCCAAATCCCTCCTTTGCACTTGAAATCATTCAAAATGCCAAGATCAGCGTTTTTAAATACTTTTGATTTTTTAAAACTGGTGCCTTTAAGACTCCAGCAAAACGGAAGTGATGTCATGACTACATCCAAGACTCGATCAAAGCTGATCCCAGCTTTCTTCGGGTCTGGCTAGCGGCAGAAGGCAGCAGGGGGGTGTCCCTTCCCACTGCTTGTAATAACTGCTTAGCCACATCGGTTGTCATTACAAGAGAGCCAACCATCGGCTTTAAACAACGGTACCTGGGTAATGCCTGGAGCTGGCATCACTTCGGGACAACCACTTGAAGCCAAATAATGTACAAGGTATGTGATTTGGCGGCAAGTGGTTAATGAGGATGAATTTCCTCTGTTTTAAAAATAGGTGGTGGATCTTATTCTCTCACCTTAAAGTGGAGTTCCACCCAAAAGTGGAACTTCCGCTTTAAGGGAAGGTGACCCCCAAAATTGGCATGTCTATTTTTTGGGGGGTGACCAGGGACCCTGTTTTCACAGGGTCCCAGGTCCACTTCCTCCCCTGGAGCCGCGGCTCTAGAAAGAAAGTCCACCTTACCCGCTCCCTCTTGGTGATCTTCTGGGACACGTCAGAGGTCCCAGAAGATACGCCGAGCCATTCACAAGCCGCAGCGTGACTCTGAAGCCAAAGCCGGACGCCCACACTTGTGATGCTGGTGCCGCCGAGGGGAGGGGGAGACGAGGGAGCCCTCAGGCGACCGCATCACTGGAATGAGGGACAGGTGAGTGGCCAATTGTTAAAAGTCAGCAGCTACCCTTTTGGTAGCTGCTGACTTTTAACAGGGTGAAACTCCGCTTTAATACCTGAATATTTATACCATTGCTACACATCGGCACAACATGGTATCCCCTTGACAATGTCTGTTCAGATGAAACGTACATCGGGGTAAGGTGGAGCATATGCTGGCGTTATCTCGCTTGGCTGGAGCTGACACTAGCAGCGTTTTTGTTTGGATTTATTGCATGCTAACAAGAGATTCAATTTGTAAGTAGTTTTTCATCTTTTAACAATATATTTTAAATGATATCACACTATGGGAGGTTTCTCTCTCCTTGATCGAGCCATATAGACCCACAGGAGGAGGATTCCATTCTGATGTGGAGTGGATACCCCCTGATTGGATGATTCATTGGTATTTCATTGTGCTATGCCAGACCTCCTATAATTTGAACTTTGGACTGGATACATTCTGAATACTGTACATCTGTGGACTCGATTTATTGTTTTACTTTGGATTTATCAATTTAATGTGTTTTTTGTTGTCCATGAATTTTTCACATACGGCAACTATATATATGAATATGAATATAGAAGCTCACTCCAGCTGCATTGCTTAATATCTATAAATCTGAGGAAGTGGAAAGATAGGGGGTGTATGGGGGAGGGGATAAGTAGGGTTGGACAAGCGAATACAACCGGAAGAGTGTCCAGCGCAAATTTAACAAGGGGAGGGGACATGGAGGTTAAAGGAGTTGTAAACCCTCAAGTTTTTTCACCTTAATGCATTCTATTAAGGTGAAAAAACTTTGGTGTTGCAGCTGCCCTAGTGGTGCCACTGCTCCCACCTTCTTCTTCATCCAACAATAACAATTCCTTCTCTATGTGGCTTTCTGACTCAAGCACAGGCGAATCTCCATCGACAAAGCTAATCAAATCTCCCTCAGCTTGATTCAAAACTGGACCAATACTGTCAGTTTCAACAGCATCTATTCTTCTAGGTGGTAATGAGGTATTTGCTTCTTGATTTGGTGACTTTTCCACCTCTCTTGATGGTCTCCTCTCTCTGTTGCAACTGTTGATTCCTGCATAAACTTCAGTAGTTGAGGGCTACAGCCAGCAAGGCACTATCTCCTCATCATCACGGGCGAGTGAGCAGTCATAGACGAGAAGGGGTTCCGGGTGGAATCGGTTCCAATAAACGTGGAGAAGGAACCGGAGGCACTCGAACAGCATTTGATAAAGGGAACAGATGATTACCATGCCACATCTTGAGAGGCCCTAGCTTTCCTTCAGGTTTAGTTTGGTAAACCAGCAACCCTGGAAGCTGTTTGCAGATGACATAGGGTTAAGGCCTCCAACAATCAGCCAACTTATGTTTTCCAGGCACACCCAAATTCTTCAGTAGCACTCGATCTCCGGCTGTAAATCTTACACCCTCATCTTGAGATCAAAATTATTTTTGTTTCTCAGCTCTCTGTTGGCAGTATGTTCCAATGCTTTCTCAAAGGCTTGTTTTAAATTCTTACATAGTCGTTCTACATATCCCCTGCGGGAAGTCAGAGAGGTATCCACAGATGTTCCAAAAACCAGATCAATTGGGAGTCGGGCTTCTCTCCCAAACATAAGTCTGTATGGTGAATATCAAGTGGCATCACTTACAGTACTATTGTACGCATGTACGACTGTAGCGATATAATTTCCCCAATGTTGTTTCCTTTCGGTAGGTAAAGTCCCCAACATGTTCAGTAAAGTTACACCTTAAACCTTACACATTAAACCTTTCTGGATGTAAATCTCCCTGAGGATGGTATGGCGTGGTTCGTGATTTCTTGATGCCCAGCAATTTGCTCAACTGGTGTATTAATCGACTTTCAAAATCCCTACCTTGATCAGAATGGATCCTGACAGGAAGTCCATAATGAATGAAGAATTTTTCCACAAGGACTTTGCCACAGTAGTAGCCTGTTGAGCTTTGGTAAGGTAAGCCTGGGAATACCGGTCACCACAAGAACGTTACTTCTTCCACCTGTATCAGGTTCCAGGTACAGGAAGTCAATACACACCAACTCCATGGGCCCCTGACTCTGCAGATGTCCTATGGGAGCAACTCGCACTGGCAGAGTCTTTTCTGAATACATGGTAAACAGGAGTGACAATAGCTTTCTATCACCCAATAAAACCTATCTCTGATTAGGCGAAAGGTCCTTTCTATGCCCAAATGTCCATGTTCATCATGCAGGGCCACCAACACTGATGTGCGATGCTTTTCAGGAAGGAAGAGTTGCCATGTCTCCACTAAATCTTCAGCGGCACCCCTCCTTTACAGCAGACCATCTCTCAGTTGCAACCTATTCCACTCTCAGTGTAGTATCTTAGCGCCAACCACAGAACTCTTTAACAGCAACGCTGGATCTTGCTTAGCCTGGTAAACAGGAGTGACAATAGCTTTCTACCACCCTTCTCATCTCAGGCCAATAAAACCTATCACTGATTAGGCGAAAGGTCCTCTCTATGCCCAAATATCCATGTTCATCATGCAGGGCCACCAACACTGATGTGTGATGCTTTTCAGGAAGGAAGAGTTGCCATGTCTCCACTAAATCTTCAGCGGGACCCCTCCTTTACAGCAGACCATCTCTCAGTTGCAACCTATTCCACTCTCAGTGTAGTATCTTAGCGTCAACCACAGGACTCTTTAACAGCAACGCTGGATCTTGCTTAGCCACAACTTCAATGACTAAGTGGCATTGGGGGGTCCTGATCTTGGTCAGTTTTTAAGTCTTTTTTTCATAGCCGAGGAAGGCCTTCACCTCGCACCTGTGTCAACCCACACTAAATCTGAGGCACTCCAGAAGGAGGAACTCCTATGGATTCGGCTCCTACAGTTCCCTTCAACCGTTGGGCCAGGCCTCTACACAAAGCTTGCACTCCTTCTGTAGGCACGAAAGTCCATTCTCTGTACTTCCACTGTCCGATGAGGTCTACGGGACAGAGCATCCGCATCCCTGTTGCCAGCTCCAGGCCAATACTACAAGCTGAACTAAAATCCAGCTAGTGTAGCTAACCATCGATGTCCAGTGGCATCCAGCTTAGCAGAGGTCAAGAGGTAGGTCAAAAGATTATTGTCTGTCTTCACTACAAACTTAGCAGCATATAGATAATCCTTCAGTTTGTCAACCACCACCCATTTTAAGGCCAAGAACTCCAATTTGTGAAGCGGGTAATTCTTTTTTAGAAGGAATGAGACTGTGGCTCACATATGCCACCGGCTTCAGCTTGCCATCTTGTTCTTGGTAGATAGCTCCTCTCGACTAGCAGCCACATGAAGCTCAAAGGGCTTAGCTGGGTCTGCATAGGCCAATAGTGTGGCTTCAGTAAGACTCCTCTACAAACACTGATAAGCTTCCTCACATTCATGAGTCCATTGTTCTTGGATGGATTCTCTTTCCCCTCTTATTCCAGACTTCTTCACCTTCATCTTGTCTTCTTCTTCACCCGACACAACCTGCAACAATTCATTAAGGGGCCTAGCAATCTTCGAGAAGTTGGCTATGAGTCTTCGGTAATAGGAGCAGGACCCCAGGAAGGATCTCTTAATTCAGTTGCAGTCTCTGGTCTAGGCCATGCAGTGACTGCTTCCAGCTTCTTTGGTTCTGTAGCTACTGCCTAAATAGGTGACTGAAGTTCTATAAAATTGACACTTTTCCAGTGACAGTTTAAGCCCTTCCTCATGTAGCCTTTCAAAGACTTTCTCCAGCCACACCTCATGTTCTTCTAGGGTCTTTCCAAACACAATGATATTGTCCAGGTATACCAAAACTTCAATCAAATTCATGTCTCCCACAGTTTTCTCCATTAATCATTGAACTGTTGCTGGTGCCCCCGACAGTCCTTGTGGTATCCGATTAAATTAAAAAAAACCAAGAGGGCAGATGAAAGCAGTCTTCTCCCTATCTTCAGGGTGCATCGGTATTTGGTAATACCAACTCTTCATATCCAGCACACTAAACCACTTTGCCCCTGCAAGGCTCTGAGGAGCATCCTCAATACAAGGAGTTGTGTACTGTTTGGGGACAGTCTGTCAGTTCAAGGTTCGATAGTCTATGCACATGTGCAATGTTCCATTTTTCTTCCACACCACCATGATGAAGGAAGCGTAGGGACTTCTGGACTCTTGAATTACTCCTGACTTCTTTAACTCAGCCAATTGCTCCCTTAGATCCTCCAGGTCACTGAGAGGTATTCTGCGAGCTCTCTCCCGGAAGGGTTTGTCTTCCTGTAACCAGATTCTATGCTGTGCACTTTTAGCACAACCTACATCAAAATCATTGTAAGAAAAGATCTTCTCCCATCAGGATAATTGTAACTATCCTTCTACGCCACGCAGGGGGTAGCATTTCAGCACACTCTTCCATTTCCTTCTGCAGCCCTTGGTACTTTTCTCCTCTAACAACTTCTGCTGGGGGTACTGGGGTGGCTCACTTGTCCCACCAGCATTCAAGCCCCCAATACCACAGAGTGATCAGTGACGTTACGGAGACTAATTGACACCTTCTTCCCACTTCAGAAAAGGGCCTTAGTGGAAACCAACTCAGGAACCATCGCTATCCCAGCAGCTACTGCTTTTGCATCAGTCTCCAGCACCACAAAGGGTCCCGGATGTTCCCAAGTGAGCTTAACGGTGGCCTTCAGACAAGCAATCTCTCCAGGCTGTAGCACGTTCTCTCTTGTGTCAAACTTCCACAAGTGCCCCAGTCCAACGACAGGGGAATTCTGCTCCTTAATTACTCGTTGACACGCCTGGTATAACTGTGGGTGAATCCTGTGTA
Source organism: Glandirana rugosa (assembly GCA_018402905.1). Classification (NCBI taxonomy): domain Eukaryota; kingdom Metazoa; phylum Chordata; class Amphibia; order Anura; family Ranidae; genus Glandirana; species Glandirana rugosa. Next base: position 746,327 of record BLSH010028355.1, on the reverse strand, counting down.
GCATAAATTTAAGACAGGCACTGCAGCTTTGGGGCACCACATCCTATATGTAATGAAAGGGCAAAAAAGAAAAATGAAAAAAGGAAGGACTTTAACGGCTGCCCACTGATCCCAAGTGAAGAAGAATTCCAACCTTGCTAAACCATAGGTTAAAACATGAATTTATTGAAATATATTAAAACAATATGTAGATATGTGTAACCAAAGGGGATACACTCCACCAATAGCAGTTGCATGTATAGTCTATTGAAAATATATATATAAATAAAGAAGAAGATTTAACATAGAACATCGACCACCATGACAGAGGCCCACATGTGTTGCCCAGGGTAGAGATGGTACTTTGTCCGGGAGTCTGAGCAGGCCTAATGGTCAAGTTTGTCATTGCCAATGATGAAGGATCGCTAAGGGTGAATCCTGTTGGGCACAGAGCCATCTTCCCCAACCACAGTTGCTAACAGTTTTCTCACAAAGTCAGGGTTAGTCCCAATTAACATGGAATTCTGTTCAGCTCCAGGAGGCCTGGGGCATACCACTGCCAATGTGTCGAATGTTTCAATTTTTCCAGTGGCTGCTGGCCCAAAAGAGATTTTGATGGTAATATATCCATCATAGGGGAACTTGTAAGTCCCGATTCCCCAAATTTCTAGCTCTTCGAGATTACTTAGGGGAATGGTTCAAATATTTATCGTAGAAGTCCCAGTAGAGTAAAGTGACTTGTGCCCCTGTATCTAGCAGTGCCCTGGTATAAACACCCTCTATCTGTATAGACACTATCGGGGACAGCCCCATTAGCTTTTCTGGTAATCTCCACGCTACAGCTTTTTTTAGGTCCTGCCTACTTCCACTTTGAGAGGACCTAACTATGGCCGTGGGTGGTGATAAGACATTGAATCCCTGTGCCCGAGTCCTAGACCCCGGTGACGGGTTACTTGACTTGGGAGATGCTGTACTCTTCCTCTGGCATTTCTTCTCATTCTGTTTTTTTTTTACTCTTGGAGCTCTGTTCCTTCTTGGGGCTCTCAGTTGGCTTCTTCACTGAGACCCCCCTGAAGTTTCCCGCCTTCTGACTTGTCAGCAGCTGCTACAGTGCTTTCAACAGTTCTGCAAGAAAGTTCTGCTCCCCATTTCTCTGAGGGCACTGCCCCCAAAAATGGACCAGGCTCCCCACATTGAGAGCATCTTCTGGGATCAGCTGAGCTGTAGCTTGAACTTCCATCACCCGCAACAACGTCTGTTGCGTTTGATCTTGAGATAGTTGTGCAAGCAATTTAACAGGAGTATTCTCAGGAACAGGCAGTGCAAGGGGGGTTTGGGGCACTCCCCCCACTCTGACTCCTCATCACTGTCCACTTCTTGGGTCCCTTTATCCAACTTAACTGGCTTTGTTGACACCTTTCCTGTCTTTGGGGGAACCTTTGCCCCTTCTTGCGACTCTTGATTCTGTTCATCCAGCAAAGCTTCTTCTTTCTTAAGATGTTCCCCGGGCTGGGTTAGTGGGTAAACACTAAACAGACGACAACTTTCCCTGTGTCCACCGAGGTTCAATGGTTCTTAATTATTACGACCAATCCCTCCTTCTTCGAAACGACCTACTTGTCTTAGTTCTCAGCGTTCTTCCCCGTTTCCAAGGGGGTTTCTGTCCTTTCCACAGTTGTTTCGGTCAATTCAACCTATTTCCCTGGGTTCTTCACCTGTCACTACTCCTCAGTCTCACCCCCCTCACGGGGTTTGGGGGGAACGTGACGGACAAGGACTCTTATGAGGACAATTTAACGAACGTGTTGATAGAGTTCTAGTTTGC